>OY735206.1:7014470-7031970 GCA_963457665.1 Thysanoteuthis rhombus | reverse complement strand
TCAATAGAAACTGTCACATGACCAACATCTTTTGGCAGCATACCTTGTTGGGGAGTGATCAATTAAAAAAATAGAAGAAAGGACGATCAATGAATAAATTACTTCTCTCATCTTTTGTTGGGTAGAGATCACTAAAAAAAGTCTGGATTTTCAAAAAACAAGTATGAATGTTGCCAGACATAAAGTAAGGGACCAATATAGCATAAAATGACTTTTCAAATTGAAACCCCCCCATCAAAAACCTATTTTTGAGGGGATTTAAAAAAAAAAAAAAAAAAAAAAATGGTCGTTTTTAGACATAATAAGGGGTAAATTTTTCAATTTTCAGCTCCCTTGGTGCATCCTGTATGCACAGCACATACATAGGAGGCTAGCCAGACCAGCTTAAAAACTATGTTGACAGTTTTGGTTGATGGTTTCCAATAATTCTATCGGTTTTCAATTACAAAAGATAAAAATGAAAAAAAAAACAGTAAAAACAGTTTCCTCGTCTTTGACAAAACTTGATCAATTATCTTTCCCTTTGACCTGGTAATTTATTGTCATGGCAACTGATAACATCAATATTTGTCTAATAACAACAAACGATTGTCAATGTTCGTTTGGTTCTTTTTGCTGAGGCTCTTTTGGACAGATGCATAAATAAAAATAAATGGCTGAGCAACACTTTCCAGACGGACCTTAATAGATTTAATGTTTGAGATGCATAATCATTTAGCAGATAGCTGTTTGCTAAAGACTGCAGACTGATGGTCTGAGTGATTGTGATGAAAAGCAAATGTGACTACAGAGCACTCAAAGAGTCCATACCTCTGTTATTGGTCAGGAACAGTAACTATGCATGGATCGGCCCAAAAATTTAATCAATTCTTCAATAACCTATTTTCTATCCTTTTATATATATATATATATATATATATATATATATATATATATATATATATATATATGACTTGAAATTCATTGAGAATTTTAGGTGATATCATGTGGAGAGATATGAGCATATACATAAATATATGAGTGTAGCACCTGCTATTCTTTTAGTTGGGAATTGAATACAAAACTCTTTTAGCTAGATATCGAAAACGTCACTTCCTCCAACGACCCCTATAAAACCCCTGGACGCCCATGGTCCAATGCTCATTGGCGCCAGGACCCCTAGCTGGTCATGCTTCTGGCCTTATTGACAGAGGTGAATTAAGATGAAAGAAATACTAGTCACAAATTTATGATGGTTGACAATATTTCATCTGAAAAAAAAAAGATCGAGATAAGGTTACAATATGTCAAAGACAGTGTTTCATCATCATCCGTCTTTTATTGCCCATTGTTGGACATAGACCTTCAACCATATTTTGTGATCAACTAATTCTCTGTTACAGAATTGGAAAAGGAAATGCAAAAACACATTTGATCAGTGCCGGTTGCGATGTAGTACGGTCAAGGTATTGCAAGGTATTATGTTGGTAAGTATGAGCAAAGAAAAATTACATTTATTTACATCTTTTGGCTACAGGCCTTGTATGGGTGATCAATTGAAAATTTGGAAAAGAGGGTGATCAATGGATAAGTTACTTCTCTTGCTTTTTGATCGGCAGTGATCACCAAAGAAAGTCGGAATTTTCGAAAGACAAGTGTAAATGCTCCTGGCACAAATTAATGGATCAATTTAGCATAGATTTACATAGCAAATAGAACCTGCCATTAAAAACCTGTTTGGTGGGGATTTTCAAAAAATAAAAGAAAAGAACTTTTTTCTAGAAGTAATAAGGAGTAAAAATTAAAGGGGGTTCAATTTAAAATGTATGATTATGATAAATCGGTCCCTTAGTTTGTGTCCCGCTATGTTCATGCTTTTTTTTAGAATTCTGACTTTTTTAATGTTTACTGTCCCATATGGTATGCCGCCAAAGGACATAGGTCACATGACAGAAGAGATTACTAGGGCAATTGTCTCCTGGACAACTATGTCTCCAGACATTCGCATCTGTTCGTATCCAGATATATGTATATTTTCACATTTAATACAATCTTACAAGTTCAGGTGATTCTTTTCATTAAAATGATTTTTATCAATTAATGAAAAAGCTTGTAGTATACATTTTATTGATTTATGAATTCAACTTGAAAAAGTATGCATGTTGTGGGCAACCCCTTGTGAGAAACTTAATTTATTCTCGAAGGTGACAGGAATGATAATTTACTGAATGCAGGGAGAAGAAATGAGACATACTTTAAAAGTGATGTATAAAATTGTGAGAAGATGAATGAAAATTTTAAAGCAGTCAGCAGGGAGATATAAAAAAATATCATGAATATGCAAAATCATATCTAACATTAAATAATCATATATTGCTATGGAAATGTTCTAGAAACAAAGATATAGAATTTTTAAAAATACATCTAGTATGAAATATGCATATATTAGGATGCAAACATCCTGGATGCAAAAATAATGGGTGTTAATGTCCATGGACGTCAATGAAAGGGAAACAGTTGTACAAAATGCAATAGTCCTGTCACCAACCCAAACATAGATATCTAGAAAAATCTTTGTGTTGTCTCTTTGCCATTTAATTGCCGTTAGCTCTTCCTTTCTCCTATTGCCTATGTTGACAATAATGGCTACACAAACACAATATTGATCTTTTCCAACACTCAACCGAAAAGATCTTTTACAAAAGATACAACATGAGTTCGATGCAGGGATTTTACAGTTCAATAATAAAACGGGTCTGGTTAGTCAATGAATAAAAAACAATGTGACGAACATCTTTTGGCAGCATGCAGTGTTGGGGGTGATCAATTAGAAAATTGGAAAAAGGGATGATCAAAGAAAAAATCACTTCTCTCACTTTGGAGGTGGGCAATGATCACTGAGAAAGAAAAAACAAATGCTGCCAGACACAAATTAAGGGACCAATTCAGAAAAAAATTGACACTAAAAACGTATGGGGGGGGGGGATGGAAAAATGTGTTTTTTTTTAGATATAACAAGATGTTATGTTTAAGTTTTCAGTCCTCTGGCTCCATTGGTGTGGTCTGTATATGCGATTTGAACAAATCAGTCAACCAGCCCGACCAACTTGAAAACTGAAGAAACCTATGTTGACAGCTTTAGTGACAGTTTTGGTTGAGAGTTTTCAATAGATTTGAAATATCTACTTATTTATGAACATGGAGATTAATGGTACTTAGAAACTGTCCACCAAATCTATCACAAAACTGTCAACATAGGTTTCTCCAGTTTTCAAGAAGGTCTGGCCGGCTGGCTGGCTATGTATGTATCTATCATGTGTATAGGCTATCGCAGTGGACCTAGTAGGTTGAAAATTTTAAACATTTACTCCTAATCATGTTTAGAAAAAACAATTTTTTTGTTTTTTCAAAATCACTCCCACTCCAGACTTTTTTAAATGACGGTTTAGTTTGCAATGTAAGATTATGCTAAATCGATCCCTTAGATTGCGTCTGCCTGTATTTTGAAAATTCAGACTTATTTGATGAGCACTATCCAACGAAAGGCGAGAGAAGTGACTTATTTATTGATCAACCCGTTTTGCAATTTTTGTAATTGATTACCTCCAACATGGCATGATGCCAAAAGATGTTGGATGCATGGCAGTTTCTATTGAGTGACTAACCAGACCTAGTCTCTTCTTATTTTCATTCTATTTCGGCTTACCAACACATACACACACAATGCACAGACACGCACACAAGCAAGTGCCATTCAACCATGCTTAACAAACCCCCCCCCCACACACACACAACACACAAAACACATACACAGACACACACTTTGATTCTCAATATATTCAGTATTATTTATACGAGGGTGGATCAAAAGTCTATAGTCTGACATGAATTTATTAGTCGAATTTTGAACCGAAATCAGAATTTAAAACCTTCTTAAAGTTTACAAAGGTAATTTTTCTTTTTCCATCATTATATTTGTAACATATTTTGCACATCCCAAAGCAATGGACAGTGGCTTCTATTATTGTAACTAGTTTACCCCTACAATCTGAAAGGGGAGTGTTAATATGTTTGTCTATCACGTCATGTTAAACAAAATCTACATGATTTGAAACCAAGACCATTGTAATTAGAAGGCTGCTCTCTTACCAACCGAGCTTAACAGACAAGTCTTATGTACAGATGGATTTATGTATTATACATACAATACAAAAGTTGCAGGATTCATCTTCAGTCAGAAGAGAAGATGGAGTGGAGGTTGACCCTGCACCAGCCAGGATTGTTTACTCACTAAATTTGTCAAAGCAGATTATAATCAATTAGAACAGAAACAGGTCTGGTTAGTCACTCAATAGAAACCGTCTTATGACCTACATCTTTCGGCAGTATGCTGTCTTTGGGGTGATCAATTGAAAAATTTGAAGAAAGGGTGACCAATAAATAATTTACTTCTCTTACCAGTTCATAATCATAAATGCAGCCAGGCACAAACTAATGACCGATTTAGCATAAACTTACATTGAAAGCTGAGTCCCCATGCTCCCCCTTAAAAATCAAATAAACAAAGAAAACAACCTCTTTCAGGGGGTAATTTTGAAAAAACTAAAAATACATTCTTTCTATATATTTTGAAGAGTGAATGTTTAAACTTTTAGCTACGTTGGTGCAGCCTGTACATACATACATAGCCAGCCAGATCAACTTGAAAACTGAAAAAAAACCTATTTCGACAGTTTTGGTGCAATCTCCGAGGCACAAGATGACTTCAGCAGCCTTTAAGCTCTGTCATTTCCTATCTATAGAATTTATACAATAATTAATTGCTTATTCCTCTTATCTTCTTATGAAGATCTGTAATTAGCAGTTAATAATATGGAAGTTAATTCTTTTGGATTGACATTTCTCGTCAATTCATACTTGATCAAATTGATTACTTGGAAACCAGTGTCCAAGCTGAGGCATTTTAATGATATTGCCTTATTAAAAGTTGTGCTACAATGTGCTGTTTTTGCTGTGTTATGGGAACCAAATTTACAAATCCATAAATAAATGTACAGAAATCAGATCATTATGATACATGTGATAGATCAATTTTCAGCCTTTTTGTAGGCTGTACATAAAATTTAGGTACTTTTTGAATGATAGTGCCATTATATAAAACCATATAACCTAAGTGTACTGGAGATGCATTTATTCCTTATAATTTCTCAATGTTTTGAGAATACATTAGAAGCAACCATTCAACTCAGACTAATTGAACAACCATGACCATCAAAGATGGCAAAGGGTTCTATCTTTATTTATATGTATATATGTTTGTGTGCTCCAGCTCTCCTGGCCATACTGTTTTGTCTACTGACAATTAGGTATCAATACTCCACCCCTTCTGAAAGTGTTTTTTTTTTTTTTGTTGAAAAAAGGCTTTTTTGGCATGGGGGGGGGGGCTTATTCTGATATATTTATAAATAACATGCAGATTCTCCAGAATCTAGATGTTTCTGAATGTTTTGTTTACTCGAGTTCAGATGTTTTCCTGTGATAAACACCAGAGATGTTATAAATAGAATTTATCCTTACCTTATTTATTCTTCAATGGATTTTTTTTTTTTTCTTTTACTCGACTTTAAATTTTGATGCTACATTTGTTCAATAATTGACTGTGATGGTGAGTTGTGATTTTATCTATTCTATGTGTGATGGATTACTTTTGTAAATAATCATTTATCCGACCATGACTTCCTCTCATAAGTGATGGCTTGAGTATAAAGAAGGAAATGCAATGAATAAAACAAGAAGGAAAACAAGTCTGGTTAGTCATTCAATAGAAACCATCACGTGACTAATGTCTTTTGCCCTTTGTTGGGTAGTGAGCATTAAAAAAGTCTAAATTTTCAAAAAACAAGTGTGAATGTTTCCAGACCCAAAGTGAGAGACCAATTTAACAAAAGCTTACATTGTAAGTTGAACCCACCACAAAAAAACCTATTTAGGGGTTGAATCTAAAGAAAAAAAAAAGAGAAAATGTTTTCTTGGACATAATAAGGAGTAAATGTTGAAAATTACACCCATCTAGTTCTATTGGTGCCGCTTGCACACATGATATGTACATATGTACATACATTACATAGCCAGCCAGTCAGATCAGCATAAAAACTGAAGAAACCTATGTTGATAGCTTTGGTGACAGTTTTGGTTAACAGTTTCTACAACTTGTTCCATTGGATGACATCAAAACAAACACCTTAGATGCATGAAGGCTAATTGATGTTACCTGTTTGTACATGTTCAGGTGTCAATAAATCAAGACAGGTTAGATGAATTTATTAATTTCTTGTCGCTTGCAGCCAAGCCAGTCAAAGGGTTTGGAAGGGATGTTAAGGATGGAGGGCTGCTGGTATTATTGAGTATAATGTAGAGATCAATTCCCTCCTTGGAAGGATTAACGGGATTGTCACAGGAGGCTCTCCACATGATCCCCTGACTCTTACGACACCTGGTATTCCCAGTTGTTCACCTATCCAAGTACTGACCAGGCTCAACATTGCTTAACTTTGGTGTGGTGTATCCAATATGACTTGGCTGAAACAGGTTTGTCAAATAAGAGTATACTAATGAGCTTTCTTTTCAATGTTCATTATTCAATCTTTTTCCTTCTTATCATCAAATTTTACAAATATCTGCTTAGATAGCATAATAGTGAGCAAGTCTGCCCCACACACAGAGAAGATCCTGGGTTTAATTCCTGGTATGAGCAAAGAGTGTGGAAAACTCTTCACTTGGACAATTTTTCCCTGTGCACTTAGCAGTTAATTGAGTACACTTTAAGCTGTGTGATTAGGGTGGAGGTAATCTCTTCAGTGGACTACATATCCTTCCAAGGGGGCAGTGATGAAAACTTGTAGGAATGAGGTCCTGGTTTTGTAACGATCACCATGCTGATATATGCAAACAAAAACTGTTGACTGCCTCTATATTCATTGGGAATTATCTCTAAAGAGATGAGATGTTTTATCCTTTCTATTACATAGACACTTTTTTTTTGATAGTAAGATTAAAGATGATATAAACAACAAAAAACAGCAAAGATTTTATCAAAATATGACACATTTGAAGCAATAACCTTTCTCCAATGATCCTCTAACAATAAAATGACATCTTTATAGAATTCTTTAGGTTTATCGGTCACAAGTACAGTAAAAGTACAAAATGTGGCTTCCTTGTTATTGAACCCTTTATTACAGATAAGAAACTCAAAATGCTTGAGAAGATAATAATCTGTTGGAGAAATATCAGGTGAATATGGAAGATGCTACAAAACTTCATATTTCAATTATCTAACCTTAGACTCAGCTGAATGGTGTGGGGTCTTGCACTGTCATGAAGCATTCATTTCAGTTGATACAGGACCCATTATTTAACTTTTTAACCTTTCCTATTGCCTTTAGATGATGAGTTGATGAAGTCATAAAGTCTTCAGGAAGTGCTTGAACTGTTGTTCTTGGATCATTGTTGATAATTCTTCAACATTAAGAATAGGTTTGAATCTGCCTCAAAACTTATAATTGATATTCATATTTCCAGACCTGAAAATATTGACTCAATGTTGAATAGTTTGCAATGTAGTTGGGGTCACTTCAAATGCTTTGTTCATGTTATGAGCAGCTTGAGCAGCATAATGTCCGAATATAAAATTATAGTTGAAAATCAATCTGAATCTTAGGGTAGACACTATTGCTCTTAAGGAATCAAAAATCTCCAATAAAACAAATATTATCTCAAATTATACCAATTCTGCAAAAAATGCAATTCTATCAGTGAATCTTTCACTTTTATATTCTTCATGATGTAAAAAAAATGACATTTCATTTGATATTCAGAGGCGTAGCAAGAGGTTTTTGGGGGCCCCGATTCCTTGAGAGGTACCTCCAACATTTAGTGAGATTTGTCTATAGAAATGTTGTTGGTAAACCAATATTTACAAAGTTTTTGGAGGCTCCCCCCCCTCTACTGGAGTCAATTTCAGATGGACCCCAACCACCTCAGCTACGACTGATCATTTTAATGATAAACAAATCTTAATCAACTCTTTTCCTGTCTAAAATGAAATACATCCCAAAAACTGATGAAAGACTTCGGTATTAAGGGCAAAACTGTCCCTTGTGAAAAATACCATGATAAATTAGACACTGTCAACCAAAACTGTCATCAAAAAGTGTCAAAATAGGTTTCTACAGTTTTTAAACTGATCTAGCTGATTGGTTATGTATGTATGTATCACATGTACAGACTGCCTCAATGCTACAGGGCTGAAAATTTAAGCATTTTCTTAATATGTTTAAAAAAATGTTATTCTTTTAAAAATCCCTCTGCTAATAGGTTTTTAGTGAGGAGTTCAATTTACAATGTAAGTTCATCTTAAATCGGTCTCTTAGTTTGTATCTGGCAAGGTTCACATTTGTTTTTTTTAATTTTGGACTGTTTAGTAATCAGAGCCCAACAAGAAAAAAAAGTAACTTGGTCATCGACCACCCTTTTTTAAAATTATTTCAATTGATCACCTCTAACATGGCACGCTGCTCGAAGACGTAGGTTGAGTGATGGTTTCTGTTGAGTGATAAACCAGACCTGTTCATTTTTTAAAATCATGTCATGTTTTCCCTTATCAGAGTGTACTCTAATAGCCCTTCTTTTAATAGATCCAGTTCCTTTTATCTGAGTGTTCTATATTTAAATCTCAATAAATATAGTTAACCAAATTACCACAGACAGAGAATGTGCTACTCATGAGCATTTTGTTGGTCAATCTAGCCAAGCAAAAGCAGTAGTAAATGCAACTTTGTCATTTATGAGGTAAAAAGGTAAAGTGTCTCCCATCTTTTAACAGATAATTCCCAATAGATTACAGTGGGCAGTGACAAAATTCTGGTTTCTGCTCCATGCGTCAGCCTAATGATCTTTGCAAGTTTCAAGTCTGTTTGAGATCAGGACTTTATTTTTGCTGAGTTCACTGGAAATTTGTCCCAATGAAGAGATTTTCCACACTTTTGGCTTGTATCGGTGATTGAACCAGGGACCTTAAGTGTGTAAGGCAGATTTGCTAACCATTGTACTATCCGAACAGACTCCATTGATGAGAGGGGCTATTTAGAAGTAGGACTACTGCACATTGTTGTTATTTCATTGATTGATACAAGCAGAGGTGGATTAGCCATGATAATTGGGGGGAAGGGAGTTTTCGTTAAAGCCGAAACTTAGTTATACCCAATGGTTGTCCCTTGTACAGTAAATAAGATTTAAGTTTGGTAGTTTGCTGGATTTAACGAACATTGCTCAGTAAATCTAAAGGCAGTTCGGTTGATACATGTTCTAGTTCCAACCTTATTTTACATCATTTGGTAAATAAGAAGAAAAAGTGAATTAATGGCATTATCATAGTTTCATGGTCCAGCCTTTTGCAACATCTAGTCGAAGATTGAAGTGTTGAATCTTCTCATCCCAAGTCAAAGGAAAAAAAAATTAACTTTCAACTTTAAATGTTATTATAATTGTATTTTAATCGTTTCCTTCATGAATTTTAATTCGATTTAATTTTTTTTTCCAACTGACCAAAAGGAAGTTATATCATGGTTGTATTTCAATCGTTTTCTTGAATTTTATAAAACAATAATTTATGTACAAAACACTCAATAACTTGATTACAGTAATTTATTTTCATAACCCGATTACAATAATTTATTTTTATATGAAATTATGAATTATGATTAATGACACTGGAGCATAAAAATAGGATAATACCTAGTTCATTATGGTGATGTGATTCCCGCATTTATCAAACTTTGTTTAGTCAGAAAGAAACGAGTTTGTTATAGTCCACATGTTCGCCACATAAATTGATCTTTGTTGGGTAAATCTGAAGTCAATTCGGACAGATCCACAAATTTGTCAAAGCTGAAATTCATTTTATCAAGGTTTATTGTTGCAAGGATGCCAAGTTATGCACTTTTATTTCTTGGAAACTGTCAACCACCAACCATAACTGTCCACTGGTCAACATAAGTTTTTTTCAGTTTTTAAATGGTTCTACCTGACTGGCTTTTGATCTACTAGGTAAGTGAAAAGAAACTCCCTATTGGAAATTGGTAATAACTTTATCATTCATTGGTCGACTGTAGTCAAACTAGTTTTACTCTGGAGCATACAATAGTAGAATTTATCTGCTGTGTTAAAATTTGATGTAGGCATCGTTGTTCTCCTCCAATTTCTTTAAGCATTTTGCTTTGACCCCCAATAGACCCTTGCAGGAAGTCTGGCAGTATGGTGTCCATAACATGATGAATGCACTCCTCCAGTTGATTCAGAGTTTGTGGTTTGGTGAGTTAGACCACTTTTTTTGCTCATCCCAACTAGAAGAAGTCACTTAATACAGCAATATGTACGAAAGTTACACATAATTCCTAATAGAGAGTTAATTCTCACCTACCCTGTATGTACGTGTCACGTGTACAGGCTGAACCAAAGGAACTGGAGAGCTGAAAACATTTGCTCCTTATTATGTCCAGAAAAAACATTACTTTTGTTTTTGAGAATTCAGACTTTCTGAATATGGCATGTGACATTTTCTATTGAGTTACTAAGCAGACTTGTTTATTTTTTTTTTTTTTTCAGGTTCTGCTTTTTTATTTTCCATCATTCAGATCAGCTCCTGCACCTTCTTGAACCACTTAGTCTTTATTAATAGCAAGCTTTTATCAAACATAGCAAGAAAATCCACAGCTTATAGTGAGTTTGTACATTCTGTACACTTTTCATGCAGACCAGTCTGGTTAGTAATTCAATAGAAACTGTCCCATAACCAACACCTTTTGGTAACATGCCATGTAAAGGGTGATCAATGAAAAAAATTTGAAAAGGGGTGATCAATGAATAATGTTACTTTTCTCACATTTTGTTTTGGCATTGATAACTGGAAAGGTCTGAATTTTCAAAAAAAAGAACAAGCTTGAATGCTGCCAGACACAAACTAAGGGATAAATTTAGCATAAACTTACATGGCTAATTAACCCTCCTACATAAAACATCAAGGTGACAAACTAAAAGAAAACTAAAAAAAACAAAAACTGGGGTTTTTTTTTAACATAATGAGGAGTAAATGTTTAAATTTTCAGCCACCTAGCTCCATTGGTACATTCATACATATCCAACCAGCTCTCGCCTTTTGTTGGATAGTGATCACTAGAGAAGTCTAAATTTTCAAAAAGCAAGCATCAATGTTACCGGACACAAACAGAGGGATCAATTAAGCATAAACTTGCATTACAAATTGAACACACCAATTTGAGTGGAGGGTGGGATTTTAGAAAAAAATAAAACTAATTTTTCTAGACATAATGATGTGTGAATGTTTAATTTTTTTAAGCATGGTACATAGATTGATCACCAACTGAAGAAACCTATCCTGACCGTTTTGGTTGATACTTTCAAAGATAACAATTTACAAATAATGATACTGCCAGCCAGACCCACTCTAAAACTGAAGAAACCTGTCTTTAGAGTTTCGTTGACAGTTTTAGTGACAGTTTTGGCAGACAGTTTGTAATCGAATGAATCTATTTATCTTATGGGGTGAGAATTTTCTGGTACTTTTGAACATTTTTTTCATTCTTCTTTTACATTATTGAAAAACCATAAAGAAACTCCCTTGACCACTCCTGTATATTAAACATTGCACACAATGCACTTATTGATGAATCTTAAACAACACAAAGATCTTTGGAGTGAAAAAGCAGGTTCCAAATGTTTGTGTAGGAGGCATTCACTCAAAATGAATTATGCAAACGTTTTCACATAGAAAATATACAAGAAGGTATGCATTCCCAACACCTTGTTTTTCTTCTTCAGGTGCTTTGAGCATTGCACGCTTGGACGATCATGACTCTCCACATCGAACGATCCCTTGCAGTGACAATCACGTCTCATATATTTAGGTTTGTCAGATCTTTCACATTGTCAGTATATTTTCTTCCTTGTCTCCCATTTCTATGTTTTCTAGCAGGGTTGGCCCTACGTACTGGCAACATGGGCAGTTGACCAGACTGCCAAGTGCTAGCTGGCTCTTGTCATGCTTCAGAGACCATAGGACTTTCTAAATGCAAATGGAAAAATGAATAAATCAAACAGACTAAAAACAGTCCAAACAAGAAAATTCCTTGATCTGATTTTTCAGGAATATCTGGCAGTTAAATACTTTCTGTTGTAGTGAAATTAAGTGAAACAATTGGCAAAGGAAATTCTCATGACTGACAAGAGGCTCAACAAGCTTTAAAGGGCATCAAAATTCAGTTTGCCCAAGATGCCAGGAGCCCTAAGGTTGGCCCTGTTTCCCCAGGCATAAGGCCTCACAATATAAGGCATTATTTTTTGGATCCCCATGGATCCACAAATGGTACACCCCACCAACCAGCCAAGTGGGTAACATATTCTTCTTTCTTTGCTCATCTGTGTCTATATATGTGTATGTCTAAAAAATTTGCATGAGTACACCATTGAAAACAGTACTTTTGTTCATTCAAAAAGGTATGGGGGGGGCTTCAGGAGTGTGGGGAAACTTTTCATAAGAAAAAAATCTCCCTGTGCACTCAGCAGTTAATTGAGTACACTCTAAGCTGTAAGGCAGAGGTATCCCTTTGGAGGTTTTGCATCCCTCCAAGGGGATGGTCATAAAAACTTGTGAAAATGAAGTCCTGGTCACAACCAGACTTGAAAATTCCAAAGATCACTGCAATGATGCATACGACAGAAACCGGACTTTATTGTCCCAAGAGGCAGGGACTTTACCTTACTTTTAGTTACTTGATTATTGGCAGCTTACCATAACACCATCGGTCTCCATCATTCCTCATTCCATCAATATTAATCCTCCACAAAGCTAATAGTGCTTTAATCATCAATACACACACAATCACATAAATACTAGAACATTACATTATTGAAAACATTCCCTCCGCCACGTTCCTTCACAGATGAGCAGCTTTCTTTTTACTGTAAATTCCTGAAATGAAGAATTATTGTTATTATATGCTGATTTACGAAGATTAACTAACCAAGAGACAGACCCGCAAACTGAGAAGCATGCAGCATGCATATGAGAGAATCTTGCTCAACCTCACATGGATAGATCACAAGACAGCACAATATATCAAGAAGAAAACCAGGGTCCGAGACGTCATAGAATTTATTAGATAACTCAAATGGCAATGGGCTGGTCCCATTGCAAGAATGACAGACAACCGATGGACATCACAACCCACAACATAGATCCCCAGAGATCACATGCAAAACTGAGGCCAACAAAATACAAGATAGAGAAATGAACTAGACAAATTCAGAAAATACTGGCTCCACGACGCCCATGATAGAGAAATATGTTGGATCCTTGGGAAGGTCTATGTCCAACGACGGACATCAAAAGACTGATGATGATGATGACTCAGATTAGAATCCTCTTCTTTGTTGTTATATTCACAATATTTCGTCCATTTTACCCTCCATAAGGTGTCTGTCATAGTTGGTAAACTTCTGGGAATTTTTAAATTAGGTTGTTCTTATTTTGCTGTCACTACCTGAGAATATCTTAGATCAGTTAATTCTTCCTAGTTAATTTGACCTTTCAATGTCGCTTGTCAGCCTCTTCAACTAAATCAGAGCATATGACTTTTTGGGCTCCACCTGACCCATGGATTGAACTTATGTCCGCCAGGCAGGTTACTCGATATGCCTAACCAATGCTTTTATATATCATGTGTCCCAGAGGACCATCCAATGACATCTTCTAAACCATCTTAATTATCAACGCTTTGTAGTGAATGCTCAGTTTATCATGATCTGGCACAGACTTTGAAAGACACCTATCTATTCTCATAAAATATCTTATTCTAGACCAGGGGTCATCAAACCTTTTAAATCAATGACCCCTTCATTGAATCCTCAATCCCTCACTGAGCCCCAGGCAGAGCTGCCAAAAGAAATTTATCAAACGTACGAATATCACAATCCACTGGCATAGTGTAATGGTTAGCATGTTGGCCTTACACACAGAGATTCCTGGTATAGGTGAAAAGTATAGAAAGCCGCTGGTGTACACTCAATTAAACCGTTTTTGGTGCATTCATTTGAAGCAGTTGCTCTTGGGCCTTCTCCCTTCTAGGACCCTGAGCCTCCTCAGCCTTATTGTAAATCTGTCATTGCTTGTATCAATCAATGAAATAACAACTATGTGCAGTGGTCCTACTTCTCTAAAGCCCCTCTCATAAATGGGGTCCACTCAGATAGTATAATGGTTAGTGAATCTGCCTCACACACTGAAGGTCCTGGGTTTGATCACATGAGCGAGGAGTGTGGAATACTCTTCATTAGGACAAATTTTTCTGAGCATTCAGCAGCTGATTGAGTACACTTTAAGCTGTGTGATTAGAGTGGAGGTATCCCTTCGGCAGACTTGCAACCTACCAAGAGGATGGTATAGAAACTTTTAAGAATAAAGTCCTGATCTCAACCAGACTTGAAACTTGCAAAGATCACTAAGCTAACACATGCAAAAGAAACCGGGACTTCATCACCAGCCTATATTGTAAGTTTTCTCTTAATAAATTAAATTACCAATATCACAGCCTAAAACATGCCAAATCCTAAGTACATTATTATATATCAACCAATAGGATAATTATGATAAGTCAGTATATCATATTTATAGAACATTTGATGAAAAAATACAAAAGAAATACTTTTTTTATCAACTAGAAACTTGCTTCCTCCACTTCTTTTTGAAACATATTATTTCATTTCTTTCCTTCCATCTTATTACACAGATCTTATCATAGGATCCTTTTCATACAGTCTGTCTTTTGGGAAAATATTTGTTGGTAGTAAAGCATTCATCATAACAATTTGTGAAGAGGCATAATTTAATTATTTGAATATTGTTCAATGTTCTCTCGGCTGCAGCTGAAAAGCTGGGGAATGAAAGGAGATTTAATATCAAAGAAGACAATCTCAGAAATCAATCTTCGTCACCAAATCTTCCTTGGGAAATTTTCAACCAAGACTGCTCTGAGTCATTTTCTGCAATCAGAAGGCAATTGACATGAGTAAATTCCTTGAATTCTTCATTAAGTTATTCAAACTCTCTTTCTAGAAGAATGTTTTTCAATATTTTCTTAAATCCATCTTTATTAGAATCATTATTGTTAATCCTAAATGTTGTCCGTATCGAATTTTGGCCTTTACATGGTCCTTATGTTACCTAACTAGGCACCGGTCAGCCATATTGTCTTTACCAGTGGATCCCAGGTTGAATAGAACAGCAGTTTATCATAAACCGTTGTCTTCCTATTGGTTGTTAGTGTTTTATGACGGCCTTGAAATTGCTTCCTCCACCTCTCAAAAAAAATGGGGAAAAAGAGACGTAGGTTTTGGAGATGACGATCAGCCTCACACTTAGATGTTGCACGTCTACCATTTTCTCATCTCTTGAAGGAAAAGCCAGAGAGGCTGTACAAGAAATTAATCATGATTATTCAAATGAGTTGAATAATTTGAATAATCTTCTTTGCAGTGAAAGTGTTAGCTTTATTAAGAGTCAGTGACATTTTGTATATATATATATATATATATATATATATATATATATATATATATATAGAGAGAGAGAGAGAGAGAGAGAGAGAGAGAGTGACAGATGAATATAAATATATATATGTATATATATATTTATTTATCTAAGTCTGTTTATATCCATCTTTGTGCTTGTTCATATATATGTATATATATATATATATACATATATATATATGTATATAAAATGAGTAAAGATTTTTCAATGGATCATTACAGATTTTTACATTTTGTTTAACTTAGAGTGAAACCATGTACAATCTGTAATGAATCATGGAAAAATCTTTACTTATTTTATAACCACTCTACTTATGGTATTGAGCACTTTTTTTCAACAAAGATCTACTTGATACATTACAAAATATATGTGCATTTGTTGTATATTTTTTTTTTTATTGTTCTCTCATAGAAATACACACATATATATAGAGAGAGAGAGAGAAAGAGAAAGAGGGAGAGAGAATTTTTTGAGAGTTTAAGCTTGAAACTTGAAGTTGTGAAATAAATTGATATAAGTTATCATTGTATTGTTATTATCATATATATATTTGGTAGCCACTTCAATGTAGCATTGCTCTTACCATTGAGCTAAACAGCCGCAAGTAATGCAAAGGCCCCAAATAACTGCTTTCATTCTTAATTCTCTTTTCATTTATTCTTGATCTATATCTGCTCTATTCGTTTCTTTTAATGTGACAGTTATGTATTAAGGAATGGATATATGATCCGACAGAATGATTGTAAATTGCATTATACTATATTGAAACTCTTATTTGAAATGATCTCCCATCATTTCATGGTTAATATATCACTTGGCCTATACGACTTAAATAGAACCAATAAAAAGACGTTTATGTAGGAATTATAATTTGCTCAGTACCAAAATAAATCAGTAGCAAATTGAGATCATGTAAATAAATAAAGAAATGAGCATTATGTGGGGCTCAATCCCATGTCCACCTGGTATCAGCCTATATGCGGCTCTGCTCTTATCAACTGAGTTAATGAGACACTTGGCAAGGTAGAAGTTCGAAGAGTACAGTTATATCACCCATCTCTCTATTTTACAATTATAGGCATAAATATTTCACTCTCTATATATATATGTGTTCCCTATGCCAAGAGAATGAAGTATCAATAGATGGGCAATTTATATCCAAGAGAATGTGATAATTATTGAGATATCTATGCAGGAACTATAATTTGCTCAGCACTGGAGTTATTCAGTACACTGCCACTCATTTCATTACTGAGTAACATCCATCTTCTGATTCTTCATATTTATCTATCTACCCATGAATATTTTAAAATTTGTTGATATCAATCTATATATCAGTTCCTACCACTCCATTCATCTATCTCTCTCTCTCTCTCTCTCTATATATATATATATATATATATATATATAAATATATTCCCATTTATTGATCACTCAACCAATTGTTTGATTTATCGATTGATCCATGCTGTGCATCTAAGATCATCTCGATGAATGCTAAACAATTCTTCATCCGACAAATACAGAAATCTCTCATAAAGCCCATCACGCTCCCAAGCCGATCATTATTTCTTTTGTGGATTCATTTTGGGCAGAAAACAATGCAAATCCTTGGAGCCTTTATTCAATCATTAATTTTTTTCCAGACTTACATCTGGCAGGGTTGGAAAGGATCAGCTTCACACACACACACACACACACACACACATGCACTACATACACATGTGTATAGGTGTCATCATGTACATGTGTGTACATACTCTTGTATATATATGAATTTTTCAATATTTGTGTACCTATGCATATACATATATATATATATGCACACAAATATATACCCACACAAACAAATGT
>OY735206.1:6921970-7009470 GCA_963457665.1 Thysanoteuthis rhombus | reverse complement strand
TTTTTCTTTCTGCTTTACAAGTCCGTCTTTCTCTGTTTAGATTTCATTTCGAATTTTCTTAAACTTACTTTACTTTCCTGTTGGAAAGTAAAAAAGTGGTGAAATAGTTCTTAAAAGAAGAACTTTTTTAAAAAAAATCCACGTTTTACCATTATTGCTAGAATTCTTGATGATGCTAGCAAAGTAGTGAACATGTCTCTTACGATTTTCTATCTCTGACAAACAAGGCTGGAATTTCCACTTATAACAAAAGAAATTACTAATTCTGGCTCCAGTGATTTTTAGATAAGATTGTTCTATAATCTAAAGATATTTTAGATTAATATTACTTTTATGAAAATTGTTTTTATTCTCAATTCCTTCCGATGTCTGCTAAAAAAAGGCCATACGTGCGAATCGTTTTCTATGTCCAGACACAATCAAATCACGAACTCTTCAGATATCATTTTAACCAAAAATTAGATAAATTGTTCGAACAAAAGCAAATTGTAACATGTATTTATTTATCTTCAAATATTGACCTGTTTTGATTTTTAATTTATACATAATTACACAAATAAACGCGAATAATGGCCCCAGGTTCATTAATTTACAAAACAAAACAATATTTAAAAGTAAGAATAATAATGACCGGTATTAATTCAACTATGGTTTTAAAATTGGAAAATAAAACTTATGATTTTTCTAAAACCCAAAAAGGTCCTTCCATTTGAATTTACTTTGAAAAAAAGATGTTTTTTTTAAATTTCTAATTCCTAACGATATCTATCAATAATTAATTGCCACATGAATTGTTTCGTCTGTGAGTTTACAATCCTTGTATCACAGATTCTTGAATAAATTGGACCATAAAATCAAAACATGATTAGTAATTATCAAAGTCTTTAATGTTTATTTAGTTTGTTTAAATGTTAACCTGTTTTCTGTTTTCAATCTTCCACATAATCACGGAAACAAATAATGGTTCATCTGTCTATTTACAAAACAAACTCATTATTTGAAAGAGAAGAATTATTGATTCAATTACGATTCATTTTTCTTTTAAAATCATTTCTTCTTTTCTTCTCATTAATAAGATAATGAGTTACGATTCATAAAAAAACATTTTATGTTCGTCAATTCAGGGATATTTTCTTTTATACATTAAATTGTTATGGTTGTTAATTGAAACTTCGTGCGGGAAATTTAACAAAACAAAGAAATTAAATCAAAATCATCTTCAAACTCTGCTTTTCTCTGGTTGCAGGAAATTTGATTTAATTTTTTTAATTTCTTTTTTTTAATTTTAAAGTGAATAGGAGAAAAATATAATCGGTAATTCTTAATCTCAAGTTACTGAAAGTGAGTTAAAATAGGTTTTGTTACTACAAATTGAAAACTGGTGTATTATGTGCCACGACACAGTCTTTTTCAAAATAAGGTAAACAAACAAAAACTTTGAAGAATTTGTTTATCATATTTCTATCAATCGAGGATATTGAATTATTGATTCTTGTTCCTCGTATTTTAACGATAGACAACTTATTCATCTCATGGGTGCAAATTTGAAAAAAAAAGGAAGCTTTTTTCCTTTTTTTGTTATTGCTAAAACAACTTTTCTTAGAGACACACATTCATTAAATAAAACTGTATCTTTTTCTTTTTTTTTTTAAATTAAAAGGTGTTTAATTAAAAGGTGTTTGTTTATGTTATCATACTCACAACTCCTACTAGTGTCAAAATCGAAAATGATTAGCCGTGTAATTTTTTTCGTTAATGCCTCTCTCGTGTTTTGAAAGCTAGAAAACAAGGTATGGCACTGTTTTGTGGAGATTATTAGTTGAGAAAAAAAATCATTTAATAATTCCAAGATATGATTAATCATTAAATTACTATTGTCTGTGTGTGGGGGAAAATTGATAATTTATTTTATTTATATTGTTGAAAGTGTAAGTGATTATACATCTTCATTTCAGATCATTGATTTCCAATATATTTTTGATATGGAGAAAAAAAATAAACTATTAGGTTTAGTTTGACTCAAGGCCACTACAATTGAATGTGCAGTGCATTTAGTTACTTTTACGAGTACTTTAGTGAGTTCGATCCTAGATCGGGTGCTCATACTATTGACCTTGCTTGCATTCACGGAGCTTAGCTAAGTGAGAAAATACACCTATGTAATGTTGGTCACATTGCATTCAACTTAGGCTCCCTTATTTTCGACCACGCACACCCAGCTGATAATGAAGTCGGCTTTAAAAGAAAATAGATGGACCCGTGTTTTTGTCTCTTCTCCCTACGCACTTGTCATCTTCGTTGCATCTTATCAAATTGTCAACCTGCATCAATTGACAAGTTCCAGCCGTTCATTCATCGAATTCTGCCACGCATCAGTTCCTTCGACTTTATAGCATGAATCAATTGAATATTTAATGTAAATAAACCCTAGAGAAACAATACACATTTTTCTTTGTTACAAGCGGGTGTGTAACTCTCTACATAAAAATCTGTGTTACAATATGCATTGTTATTATGTAATGTCAACAGGTCACTTGATTATTGATTTTGTAATCCATTTGGTTTTATATATGAGGATTTTCCTAACCTAACAGCAACAGGGCTAATGTGGAGATGATGGCCGTAATTGAATTATTTAATGATTATTTAATGATTGTCGATTCAAAGCAATCTGTCGCTTGAAAGTAGTAAACAATTCATGCATAGCTCTGTTTGCTATCCTTCCATAGTTGATTTTAGACAATGGTTAAAGTAATGCATGTTTATTCAATAATTACAGCCATCATCTCCATGTTTGCCTAAAAATTTATTAAAAAGCAATTTTTAATTAAATCCTTTCTAATTGTATTATGAATAAAACATTCCTCCTAGGGAAAATACTGAAATCTTGGGTTTTTTTACTTTTTGAAATGAACACTTTGAAGATTTCAATTCAATAAGTTACTTTGGTTGATTCCAATATTCACGCAAGAGAGACTTTCGACTCTCGTGAAACTGGCAGGTCTCTTCCTCATTAAACTTGAATTATACAATTAATGAAACTAACTTCTACGTTGGCTCTGTTATTAAAATTTAATTGGTTCTATTACATTTTTTGCTAACATTCGATTTTTCTTGCCTAAACTATTTTATAATCAAAAGTGTGTATACAAGTGTTTGATCATCAAAACCAAATTCCAAAAACAACTTGAAAAATGATCTCCTTAACAAATTTGATTTTGAATTGTGTACTAATCATCCAGTGTCAAAAATCTAATTTCACTTGGTTGATTAGTCAGAAATAGTTATGGTCTCGGCCATCAAGACTTAAAAAAGAAACCTCAGCCAGAAAAGGGCATATTACCTCAAGTTGAGTATTGCAGTCGCTGGAAAGAGATATGACATGTATAAAAGAAATGGAAATGTAGTTTATCATAGTTTCTTGTAACACCTCGAAGACTTTATTCATTGCATTATTTCACAATCTGTCAATAACATTTTTTTTTTTTTTTTTTTGTCAACATTTCTGAATCTCATTTTTAATTATTATCATTTTTCATGAACTCTTATAAAAGCCCCCCTTTCCCCCTCCTAACGATGGGCCTATTTTTATTTGTTGCGCTTAAACATTGTGTAGAGAGGACTTATACCCCCCCCCCCCCCCGGAGAGTAGAAGGTGACACATGGTTGAGTCTAGTGTGATGAGGTATGTAGTTCCCTCAGCCCATCCATTTTTGGATGTTTCGGGTTTCAAAGATCAATCCTGATCCTACCCTTTGTGCCATGTAGAGGTGTACTCTGGGTGGATGACCACTTTGGAACTAGGTGTTCGATTTTTGGTTTCAGGCCCAAAACGGCAGTACTTTTTTTCCATGCCACATGTTAATGAAATATATTGATGCATAAACTATCCTTTCCACTTCTTAATACTGCTAGTTCTCAAACATTAATGAAACATGGTAGGGCGTAGAATTAAGTAGAAGCGATAAAAAGTATAGCCTGGTCAAAAGGCAACAACATCAAATGTTGTGTTTAGGTAATTGACTATTTGCCACCATGTAAGATTCCAGTGAAAAAATCCAAATATTACCCTATCTCCAATGGGCTGGAAGAGGACAGCCGTGGTACTTAGATAAGTTTTTTGGAGCAGCAGTCTCTCAAATGCTCTGGTAAACCATGCATTTTATAGGCTGGCAAATGTTGTACATCTCCAAAGCCTGATTTACAAATTCTCTTGAAAGTTTGAGACTTGGGTGTGAATGGCCCATTTAACTTAAACCAGTTTCTTAATTCGTGTCACTTTGTTATAGCCCTCAATTAGTGTACTAGATTGACTGACCTAGTGCTTCTACGATCTACAAATGCATCTTTGTTTGCAGGTCTTTAAACTTATCCCCTGCTTCTTCTATGTATTGAATATTTTTGATAAAACAGGAATTCCACTGAATTATAGAAATTCAGATATTTTTAGCTAGGGGGCAGGAGTAGATCCTTGCTATTCCCAAGGGCATTAGTGTGAAGTTTAAAAAAAAAAAAAAAAAAAGCTCTGGTTAGTCACCCAATAGAAACTGTTACATGACCAAAATCTTTTGGCAGCATACTGTGTTGGGGGTAATCAATTGGAAAAAGTGATCATCAATGAATAAGTTACTTTTTTTTCTCTTTTATTGGACAGAGCATTGAAAAATTTTCTCAAAACTAGCATGAATGCTGCCTGACACAAATTAAGGGGTCAATTTAGCAAAACCTCACATTGCAAATTGAACTCCCCCATAAAAATCTATTTAGTGAATTTAAAAAAACAAAAAATAGAATTGTTCTTTCTAGACATAATAAGGAATAAATGTTTGAATTTTCAGCCCTCTATCTCCATTGGTGCTGTCTGTATGTATAATACATACATAGTCAGTCAGCCGGATAGGTTTCTTCAGTTTTCAAGTTGGTTTTGGTTGACAGTTTTTAATTATATCCCAAATGATTTTGCGACACAATTTTTCATGTGTATAAATAAGTAGCATAGAAACCTCCAACAATGATGGGTAACGTTTTTGTAGTATTACGATAACAAACCAACCAATATAGAGAATTTGGATCTTTTGGTCAATTCAAACCAAAATTACAGAGCAAAAGCACGAACACTGTTAGTTTTAAAAGCATTTTAAGGTTTTAGCGTTGTAAGGTTTTGTGTTTTTGAATCTACAGCAATAAGAGGATAAAATATATTACTGATTTTTAGTTACAAAAAATGAGGATGCATTATATTTGAGATCGCATTTTAGTTGAGTAAATACATTTATAAATATTAGATTAATGAAATTAAATATCAAATAAATAAAAAAATACTTTATAATTGTAGCCCATTGTATGCTATTTCAGTCCATCTGTGATTTTTGCATGTAAGTGATCTATGATTTCTGGTGACATGTTTTCGTTTCTTTTAAATTTTCAAAAAATTAGGCCATCTTTATAAACAACTCGGGTAATATATCTGTTGCAGTATTGTTTCTTTGTTTTATATTTTGGTATAGAATAGTGTGACAGACAATGACATCTGCACAAAAAAGCGACACTGGTATTTATATAGTTAGATAACCTGTGCTATTCTTACCATAGAATTAATATGACCTTTATTAGAAACCATCAACCAGATCTGTATACTTAGGTTTCTTCAGTTTTCAAGTCAGTCTTGGCTGGTTATGTATGTATCATGGTTACAGGTTGCATTGATGAAGCTAGAGGGCTGGAAATTTATACATTTCCTCCTTATGTCTAAAAAAACAGATTTCCTGTTTTTTTAAAAATTCTATCACAAAGAGGTTTTTAGTCGGGATTTCAATTTACAATGAAAGTTTATGCCAAATTAGTCTTTTTTTTTTTTTTTCCTTTTTTTCATCATAAATTTGATTCAAACCATACTGATGGTATTTTCATCTAGGTAACTTGATTCTATCATCAACACCTCTTAATTCATGAGGTCAATACAAGTCTATATGGGTGGTGGTGATCCATGATTTCTCTTGGAATGCTAGTTTCTACTCTTTTTGGTCCTGGATGATAAGTGTTATTTTTTAATCGATTATGTCTACATAGTATAGAAAATCTTGAGAGGATTTCAAATTGAAGGGAATAATTATTTCCTATTGGAGAACAAATTTGCACGTTTTTTATCTCTTAGAGTAAGAAAAACAATTGCGTATGAATATAACTATCCTGGTCTCAAAAGCAGAGTTTTAAAGGTATAATAGCTGTTTTCTCTCCTTATAAAATAATACTCACTACCCAGGATCAAAAATTGTATTGCACACTGTAAATGAGATTTTTCCTTATTTTCCATTATTGACAATTGCAATTATTTTATCTAGGTATATTTATGTTGCTCTTCATATGACAGTGTTTTAATGTTGGGAATTTACTTTTCCTATTGTGGGTAATATTGAATTTTGTCATTTTTGGTCATCCATACTTCAGCTATCTTATGAGAAGCTGACAAATTTTAGTGGACTGTCGTCATAGATTGGTAAGGAGAGTTTTGTGAACAGATGTATTTTCAACTATATTTCAAGAATGAAGTAAGTCATATCTTTTCAAAATCCATTCAAGTAATCATTAAATTAACTAATTTTTGGTGAATCCTATACTTCTAATTGGGCTTCTTTAAAAAAAAAAATGACGTTAAAGGCAGTCTAGAACCTGTTTTATGTACACGAGTGATTTTTATTTTTAACAAGTAACTTTGTTATTTTCTTGCAATGGAAACTTAGAGGAAAATATTGAAATTTAAAAAACACTTGTACAAAAAATAAAAGTTGGGATCAATTATTTTGCTTAACAATAGAAAACTGATCCCCCACTTAGTGTGTAGAGACTCTAAAACCTTCTTAAAATATGTATAAGTAACCTTTTTTTTTCTTTTTTTTTAACACCATTTGGACATCTTTGGGGTTAATGTATGCATAGGGGAAAAGGTGTCTACATTTTTAGATATGAACACTTACGTAGTAGGACATATATTTGGTGTCTCCCAAAGGAACAGACAAGTAGCTTAGATAATTCTACATTTTCAAAAGAGATCTTCAAAGTTATGTTCCAAAGGGTTTAGATTCTTTGAAGTATCAGACGTGGGTATTTTTTCTAAGCGAACACTTTTTGGTGGTAGAAGTAGTTTGAGATGAAAGAAAAACCATATTACAGAATGAGTTGTTTTGCTCAACTGTTGCTTCTATTTAGATACAACTTTTGAAGTATTTGTGCACATGTTTAATGCCTCTTTATGGTTTTGTATTCTCAAATCCTCTATTTAACAAACTAATAGGAAAAAAAGGTGTCTGTTGAAGCTAAAAGGCTGTTAAATCCTTGCCTTAAGGGGCTTTTTTTCCTATTTTAATTCTTTTAATATATATATATATATATATATATATATATATATATATATATATATATACAGTATGTGTGGTACAAATCAGGCTACCAGTATAACATAATATAATAATATATCAATAATATAAAGCCACTTCTGAAATGTAATGGATTTATTTCATAGAGTGCTTGATACATACAACATTTTACTCATGGAGTTGAGTTGTTTTAGAGTAGAGCTGGAAATAAATAGTAGGATGTGGATTCGCTACACAAACTAGCTCATGTTTCAGCCCTCTCTAGGCCTCTTCAGGCGAATGATTGTCTATGTTTTTTTGGGTCTCTTTATTGGGAATTTGGTGAGAATGTTGTGAATGTGGTAGTGGGTGGTGTAGGGATATTCATTTTGTCAAAGGGGTTTGAACTCCATATAAGGGTCATTCCTGCAAGGATGCTTAGAAGTGGTCTAGTTTGTGTAGCGAATCCACAACCTACTATATATATATGTGTGTGTGTATATATATATATATATATATATATATATATATATATATATATATATATATATATATAATAAAGAATATTCAGTCACTCCCCTTTTTGACAGTGTTGTTCAGTGGTTCTTAATCTTTTTGGGCTGAGATTCAAAATCATATCTAAAATCTATCATTGAGACTCATGTTCTCATAAGATTTATTTAAGGCATAATTGAGAAATATTAGTTATTATAAAAGAAAAATTAGTTAATTCACAATATTTTATTAATGGACTAATAATGAATTTTTTCTTTTTTTTTCATAATACCTATGGCTAATATGTTCATCCTTTTAAATCCGTGTACTATTCCTATGACGTAGGAACTTGCTATGTCATGTAGCATTGTCTACATCATCTGGCTTAAGAAATCACTGATAACCATGTGATGTTCTTGTTTTATTGCTGGACTTACCATTAATGTATTTCAGTTCTTACTCTTTCAATTGTCTAATTCATCAGATCTCTTGTCTTTTCTTTATGTGATATCCATACAGGCTGTAATAAGTTTTTTTCCAACATTTTTCTCATTTTACTAACCAGAATAGTCCAGACTATTCAAGGACAACTGCCCCCTGGATAATTGCCCCTGACAATAGCATAGCAATGTTAAAGTTTGTGGAAATGAAGTAGTAAAGGTAAATGATCACACCTATTGGGAAGTTGTCCAGGAGGCAATTGTCAAGAGTTATTCATTGGGGGAGATCCAGGGAGCAGTTGTCCTATGGGGGCAATCGTTCCTGGAAAAGTTATCTTTTAGCTCAGACATCCTGATTTATTTCTCATTGGATGAAGCATTGTCAATCATTATTAATTTTTGACTAGCATTTTCTTTCATCTTTAATGTTGCTTTTATTGTGGTGAATTAACAGCATATATCAGGAATAAGGGATGAAGAATAGTCTCATGATGTGACTCTTAATTAATAATGGTAGCTTAGACATGTTCAACAGGATTTGTATCAAGAGGCCATGGGCGTTTGCTGCCACTTTTCAGGTGATGGTGTTGGGGGGCACCATGGATGTATTCAGACTATATCCTAGTGGCAATCCTGTTACCAGCAAAGGATGATAGTTTTTCTATATGAGTTGCATAAAATGATGATACTGCACCAATATCCTTTGTTCATTATAAGATTCCAACTTTCAAACCAACTCTCCCTCAGTGAGAAGGCTTGATGGGGGGGGGGGGGTTGGCAAATGCTGTGTTTTCCTTCCGTCCCTTGCAGACACTCATGCAGGGGACTGATTTGATTATGATAGTTGCTATGAATCATACCATCACATAATTTATAGATGAAAGTGCATTTTCCAGTTTCAATACTATTTGATGCTGCAATGAGTCTGATCCTCATGGAATGTCACATACTCCTGGCCTTGTGCTAGACTAGTAAAAAAAATGTCTCCTCCTGTCAATGACAATGGAATAACACGGAAGTGATCTCTCCAGGGCACAAGCATGGATGAAGCATATGTACATCCTGGGATGCCTAGTCGACAGAATCCCCCTTTCTGCCTCGTTGATGTTGTCCAGGAAAAAGTGGAACGATGTGTTTGGCATCAAGCTTGGCTCCAAGAGCTGCCAGACAGAAGTTGGTGTTAAATTGTCTTAAGAGGTTGTTACTCCTTGGTTTGGAATAAGTTGTTGCTTAGCAAGACTTGGGAACCAAATCTGCCCTGCTATTTCTCTATAGCTATAGGGGAGAAGAGATGGATTCATGCCTTACCAAGGGCATTATTGCAAAGTGAACAGAGTTTGAACTCTGGCTTGCTGATTCCATTCTCCATGGTATCAATCATTAGGCTACCAACACCTGTACCAGTCTAAGCTAAGCAAATACCATATGTAGGTATAAGAACTTGAGGTAAACATTTACATGTGTTGTTATTTTTATTGCAGTGGGAAGGTTTGCTTGAAGTGGGATATTTGTAGCTCACCACAGCTGCTGCATATTTAAAAACTGCAATTGGCTGTTTCATTTTAAAACATTTTATTCTGTATATATAGGCTGGGCCATTGGTTGTATAGGAGTTAAAACATTCCATAAATTTTTTTTTCTAATTGTGTTTATTACAAAGTTTCAATCACAATATAAAACTTGGGTTAATGTCTATTTTTGGAATCAAGTACGGAAAATGTCTTTCAAACAATGCCTGTCTGCCTACTCACAAAGTCTTTTTTTTAATAAATTTTTTATAAAATGTTTTAAAGTTTCTTCTGTAATTGCTTTAATTTTCTATCAAACATTGTTTTTTAGCTCTTGAATAGTTGTTGGCTTGCTTATGCATACATACACCTTCAGATATCTTCACAGGAAAACAATCTGGGGTGGTCTGATTGGCCAACAAAGAGGCAATTGAATTTCCAAGTTTCAGGCGTCATTTGAAGGACACAATTTTCCATACTTGATTCCTAAAATAAATTTAAATCTTAAATTTTACATTGTAAATCAAACTTTGTAATAAACACAATAAAAAAAAATGCATTGTATTAACTCCTTTGCAACTTAAGGCCCTATATAAGTGTCTCATTTTTTTTCCCTTTCTTTTTCTACCTGATATGCTAAAAACCACCTAAGCATGGGCACAGCCCAACCCAAGTTTGCATGCATGCCCAATGGACCCAGGGGAAAGTTTTAAAGAAAGTTTTGAGAAATTTTTTTATTTATACCATGCACACGCACACACACTGACCATATTTTCTGACATCTCATAAAATATACTTTTGAAAATAAAAAATAAAAAAACAGCTTATGTAAATATTGCACCCCCTCCAATGTCCTGGTATTATGATTAGGGGGCTGTCAATGGAAATGTGAAATGGACAGTTATGAGGTTGGGAGGAGTTGCAGTGAGCAGTAGTCTTCTAAATACCGTTGTAAACCTTGCATCTTGTGGGCAATTTGATATGATGTATATATACAATTGCAACGTGCTGGTGACTAATCCCTGTTAATACTATTATACTAAACCAAACTGTTTGAGCTGTTTGAAACCATCAACCTGAACTGTCAACATAGGTTTCTTCAGTTTCTAAGTTTGTCCAGCTATGTATCATATATGCAGTCTCAATAGAGCTATTTTGTTTTTTGTCTAAAAACCTATAATGGAGTGGTAGATTTGAAAAAAAATCTTTTTAGACATACGGAGTAAATGTTTTATGTTTGAATGTTCATGTAAGTTTATGCTAAATTGGTCCCTTAGTTTGTGTCCAGCAGCATTCATGCCTGTTTTTTGAAAATTCAGACCTTCTTTAGTGATCATTGCTCAACAAAAGACAAGAGAAGTAAATTATTCATTGATCACCCCTTTTTCCAGATTTCAATGCTGCCGAAAGATGTTGATCCTGTGACAGTTTCTATTAAGTGACTGACCAGACCTGTAATAATTCTAAAATTCTGAACAATCTGCAAAAGGTTTACATTACTGAACTTGTGATTATCTTCTTTTTCTAAACTAATACTTAACTGCACTCTGATGTCCATAAATCTTTTTTTTTCATTTCTATAGGATGGAATTCCATTCATATACTCAGTTATAAATAAGGCAAAGCACAATTGAAAAGCTTTTTAAAAATATCTAGATGAAGCAAATCTATTAACACATGTTAAATTGTTTACTGTTTCTCCCATGTTGCAATATTTATTTATTTTGAAGAGGTAATACTTGTGCAGTATTCTGATCTATGAGTATTACCAATATAAAAAAAATAACATTCTTCAGAGTCACCTTGTGGAAACTGAAAGTGATTACAGAAGAATAAGGCAGAGTATGTCAATGAAAAATATAATGAAAGAAAAAAAATCATGAAACAAATTAAGTATAGATATATTGTTGGATTTAAATTGAATTATCTATACCTCATAGAAATGGATCACTGTAGCCCAGGTGTGTACAAGAACTAATTATCTAAAAATCTTCATCTAAACCTATCTAGAAAAAAAGAAATACAAACACGAGATTTGGCATTGTTGAGACCCAAAAAAAACATTTTTGAGGGGGGGGGGAGTTTTTTGATGTGGTTCAGACACACACGCACACGCACACGCATGAACAAAGAGAAGTATTTGGTAATTTGTGAGGCTACAGTCATTTGATTTAGGACTGAATCCGATCCAATTTGATATTAGATTGAAATTTAAATCGTGATAAGCTAAGCAGATCAATCAAAATTTTGTTTGTAATATAATAATCCCAAATAATCATATATTAACCTCGAAATGAATATAAGATTCATCTTAATCTTGATAAAATCTTCATTTATTGATTCTGTGGTAAATTTCTTTGATTAAAATTTTCTTTTTTTTTCTTTTTTTTTTTTACTCTACCCTTTTGTCAGTTCTAATGCTAAGAAGCTTGAACGTAAGTAAAGAATGCAAGATCATACATGACTTTCTTGTTTTTGATGTTTAAAATTTGTTTTCTTTTCTCCACATATTTAGATAAATAAAATGAATTTGGATAAATTTTTCCATTTGGGACCCTCACCTGACTCAAAATCCTGGATCTGTCCTTGCATACTCTGTTATAACGTTACCGGTGAGAAGAATCCCCAAGCCAGCAAAATCATTATTTAATTCCTGTCAGACAGAATTGCCCAAGGGATTTCATTATTGATTTTGTTAATGAAAGTCTGTCTCCCTTACAAATCAATATATTGATTTTCAATAATGGATTAAATAACATTCAAATAGAATTGTCCCATTTATTTTTAAAAATTTTGTAACGTAATTGTCTGGTGTCCTCCTTCAGTTTTTGTCAAACTCTAGTCCAAGTTGCAGGCTGGATTTGACTTAGTTTTCCTACCATAACAAGAACAACAATCCTCACCTAATTCAGAAAAGAAAAATCTTCACTATTTGTGTGTCTGGTCATGTTAAACCAAACTGATATTTTCCTACTGTTATTTGGAATCACGACCGTGTGATCGGAAAGTGACTCTTTCACCAGCTGATCTAAACTGACAAGTGTTATTTACCTATAAATTTATTTATTTTATATACAATGCAAAATTTTTCAGCAATCATCTAGTCGAATAGAAGTTGGAGTGGAGTTTGACTCTGCATCAGCCAGGCTTGTTTTATAGTCCCATTCAACTATTTGCCAATGTATTCACTTGCACCCGAGAGTGAAAAAAACCCCCAAAAAACAGTCTATATGAAGGCTAGCTTTACATTTTAAGGGCAGTTACTCAATATTTGTACACTTGAAGTTATTCCTTTATGATGTATTTCAATTATTATCATTATCAATTTCTGACTAGTTGGACAGAGGTTATGTATTCACCAATGTTTTTTGTCAGTTTATCAACATAATATCTAAACAAAAATCCTAAATGAATTTCAATGACATTTTGTTAAAGTGGGTTATGAGCCCAGGAGAAATCAATTAAGTTTAGGGGTGGATCCAGAAAATTTTCTCCTTATTTTTATTTTTTCATTTCTTCATTTTTGGTCTTTTTTGTGTTTCAGTGACGATGGCATTAGAGGAAGTATGAGCTTTCTGAGTGTTCTATATATCTATTTTTTCATTTTCTTGTAATGCCCATAGTAATTGTTTTTTGTTTCCTCTTTCAATTTTCCACTAAGCTGAACCAAACAAAAATGCAAAATTTTATTTGATGATTCTATCGCCCCCTCCCCCTGATTAGATAAACCTGATTTTCACGTTTGATCAAAAATAAGCATTCTTTTGTGTCTAGGCATCAGATCACCAACTTCAGATTTGCAATAACTGCCACTCATCAATCTGATTAGTTCATTAATGTCATATGTGTCCATACCAGGTTATCAACATTGTGGAGGTTATCTGTCCATACCAGGTTATCAACATTGTGGAGGTTATCTGTCCATACCAGGTTATCAACATTGTGGAGGTTATCTGTCCATACCAGGTTATCAGTCCATACCAGGTTATCAACATTGTGGAGGTTATCTGTCCATACCAGGTTATCAACATTGTGGAGGTTATCTGTTCAAAAAAAAAGGGGGTGAAATGACTCTTCTACAGCACTCGCTGGTTTAAGTGAAGTGGTAAAAGCCAGAACTCTTTGAAGAGTCTCTTCTCAACTCCCAGGTGGTTGAGTTTCAATATTATGATATAATAAGGAAAATTCCCTTAAACCAAAACAACAGGTTGTTCCATTTTCAGGATTATTTGAGTAGATATATTATCATAGGATACGTTTTGCTTTGAGAAAAATCTTATTAAAAAACAAAAAAATTGGAGCTGATTTATTGAGTTTACACTTATAATTTCTGAGTGTTTGTTGTTGTTGTTGTTGTTAACATTGTTGTCTTCTTTTTCTCAATTGGATAACTTATCTATTCCTTTAATACACTTCAATAAAATTTTGTATGTTAGCTTGTAGAGAGATTCTATTTGGGGCATGGTGAGTTATGGCTGATATAATTGTTTGTTTACATTTTATAAGCAAAAATATTTTTTTTTGTTAACGATTGTGAGGATTGCTCAAATCTTGATTGATTTCGCTGAAATTTGGTTTTAATGTTGGCAAAACCCTAGGAATTGAAAAAAGGGTGAGTTACAGTTGATCAGATTGTTTGTTTATAATTTGCACGTTGATAACTATATGTCAATATGCAAAGAATATTGAACTTTGGAACCAAGCCGATTAGAATGAAAATTGTTAAACAAGTTCTTGGGCTCTAGATTACTGAAAATATATCATGTTTTTAACAATTTTATGGTTTGAAAAAAAAAATCTGATATAATCTGAGTTGAAGTCCTATAAACTAATCTCTATTCTTTCTATTTCTGCTGTTTTCTGCTGAGGACCTTTATACTTTTTTATGAAATCTTTTATCCATATAAATTCATAGCATCATTGTTCAGTCTTCATTCCATCGATTTCTATGACCTTTCAGCTCAATTGTATATTCTGTCATTGTTTATGCATATGGGTCTAGCATTTTTTTTGACAAAATCTTTTTTCATATAAATTCTTTGTATCATTCAGTCATTGAAGTATTTTTCCTTGCTTTCTATGACTTTATGCTGGTTTTCAGTCAAATTGTGTTCCATCATAAACTAATGTTTCAGCTTTTGATTGGATGAATTCTTTGAGGAATTTCTTTGATATCTTCATCTCGATAGAATCGCTGAGTAGACAAGGAGCATTGCATGAAATGAAACTAGTGATGATGTGGAGGTTACGCATTCTCACTGGCCATTTAATGGCTAATTTCCAATAGAAACCTAATTCCAATTTCTCAATTAAGCTGAGCATGTTTTTGATCATTTTTAGTGTCGTTGTTTGTTTGTTGGTTTTTTTTTTTGTTTTTTTTTTTGTAAATTTTTTTTTATGGCTTTTAAAAAAAATACAAAATAAAACAAAGACAAAAATGTAAACCTTGGAAAAACTCCCAATCCTATAACATGGTAGGGAAATCAAATTCCCTGCTGAACCCTGAAAATGCACTTCATGATGATTTTCTGCATCACATTTGTGTTATGAGAGTATTGTCATGCTACAAAATCATCTGTCAATTTCCTTGCTCAAAAGAATGTCTTTCAGTTCAAACGAGCTGATTGCTCACTTTAGCATTGTACTGTAATAGTTTGTACAGGTTTTTAGCAATTTGTTTTAATAAAGAATTTTCTTTGAGATAAGACTATCCTGGATTTTGCCATTTCTTCATCTTGAAGTTACATAATAAATATATTTTTTTTTATTGCTTGTGACAATCTTGCCTAAATATTTGAAAAAAAAAAAAAAAAAAATTTAATTCACAAAGCAAGAGAAAAACAAGTGTCTAAATCATAGCTTTCCAAACTGTGTGTTGCCTATAATAATATAATAAGTTATGTTGCAAAATTGAGTATCATTTTGTATACCTCCCTAAGAATCTTTTCCTGAGTCAGTTGGCGTTTTGGGATGACAATATATATTTTGCCTGAATACCAAAAATTCAAGTAATGTATTGTAAAAAATTCATTTTTAATTGTGTTACCAATATAAAAAGTTTTGAAAGCTAAATTGAGTGTTAGATTGTTTGAAAATTTGGGATATTAAGAAAAAATAGATATTTGTGCACATGATCAAGGAGTCCAAGGATTTTCTATAAAGATTAGCTTGGTACAATATGACCACTTGAAAGGAATTAATGTGCCATTAATTATACACATCACCCAATCAATTTGACCCTGGCTGTTTGTAATATTCAAGAAAACAGGTCATGCATCATTGATAGGTTGTTGAACAGGAAAGAAAAGGACATAATCTACAATGTACTGTCCCCACACCCAAAGAAAAAGAGTTTAAAATCCACTCCTCACTCCAAAAAAAAAAAAATGTAGATGTGCACAAAAATCCACAGTATCTTTCTCTCAGGGCATGTTCTTATTATTGTTACGGGTCGGAAGAAAAAAACTGGTTTGGTTAGTTGCTCATCAGAAAGTATTACTGACTCTAGAAATTTTTCATAAAACATCTTTTAAAAAAAATTTTTTTTTTTTTCTAACCAAATAAGGAGTAAATGTTCCGATTTTCATCCTTCTAGCTTTATTGTACAGTTTTTTCATGGACAAACATATACATTAGATAGCCAATCAGACAGAATTACTTAGACTGAAGAAACCTTTGTTGACTGGTGGACAGCCTTGGTGGTTGACATTTTCTAAAAAATCTGTCTTTCTCTCAGGGCATGAGAAGTTGGAGAGGTATGTGTATTCAATCATGTTGTCTTGCTGTCTGTCTGTCTGTCTGTCATCACAATATCTCCAAAATCACTAAATAGGTTTTGTATAAGGCAATGGAGTGAGAAAGAAGTGGTCAAATTTTGGGGGTGGATCCAGTAATTTTCTTTTCAATTGAGAGATGTTTTTCCGTTTTATTTTTATTTATTTTTTTTTTCTTCTCATACATTTATGAATACACTCATGTCTCTCCATAATATTTACAAAAGTTCTCGAATTTCAATGACCTTGTGTGGAAGGGTGGACAATAGGCTACGAAGGACTGATTGAGTTTTTGGGCGGATTCATGCACGATTAGATTGTATTTATATGTCCAAACAAACCCCAAAATATCACCAAAAGTTTTATGTCTATCTACACAATATTAGAAATTCTGAATGAATTTCATTAGAATTTTTTAGAAGGTTGGGCAATGGGAAAAAGAGGAACTGATTAGATTTGGGGCGGATTCATACATGACTTATCCTCCTGACAAAGGAAATGAAAGCCAACCAAAAAATAAAATGGGTCTGGTTAGTCATTCAATAGGAGCTATCACATGACCTACATCTTTTGGCAGCATGCCATGTTGGGGTGACCTATTGAAAAACCAGGAAAAAGGGGTGACCAATGAATAAGTTACTTCTCTTGCCTTTTGTTGGATCACTAAAAAGTTTGAATTTTCAATGAACAAGCAGGCACAAAATAGTGATCAATTTAGTATAAGCTTACATTATAAATTGGACCTCCCTTCACTAAAGCCTAATTGTAAGGCCAGATCTCTTGAAAAAAAAAACAAAAAATGTTTTTCTAGAAGTAGATGTTGAAATCATCTGCCCTCTGGCTCCTTTGCTGAGACTTGTATATGTGATACATATATACATAACGTAGTCAGCTAGACCAACTTGAAAACTAAAGTAACCCCTTTTGACAGTTTTGTTTGACAGTGTCTAATAAAAACTAAAACTAAAAAATGAAACTCATCTCTCTTTCAGTAAACGTTTCTATTCTTTTGAACAGTGGGACAGCCTGACATTATAATGTGTATTAACAGTTGGGAGAAATTAAAACTGGCTGGGGATTTTTATTCATTTTCATTTTTTTTCCAGGACCGGCTACTCCCATGTAAATATTTATCAACCAGAGTATCTATTCTTTAGATCTCTTGAGCAACATTGCATTATAAACTGTTGACCAGATCTGAAACAGAAACAAAGAACAGCTAAACACACTTGCTAGAAAGATTACCTGGCATTGCCAGTTCAATTTAGTTTCTAATATCAAGTTTTTTTGCCAATTTGGATTTCTCTGATCCATATTTAACATCTGACTATAATTTAGCAAAAACAAAAAGCATTGAAAAACTTGAATAGTTTTGATAAGTGTATAACGTATTGTAGTCTAAACATTGTCATTAATAAGCTTTAGCTACCTTCTGTTTTAGATTATGATATGCAGGATCCCCTGTATCCAAAACTCGGAGATCCAAAACTCTTCCGAATCTTCCACGAGGCGTCATGTTCGCTTCACTATAGTATGATTCAAAAATGAGAGACAAAGCCAATTTCTATAGCATTTGACTCATTCTAACTACAATATAAGCTTGGTTGTCTTTGTGCAACACTTTAGAAATGCAAAATCATCTTTTCATCACAAATTAAAAAACAAAACAAGTCCCAATGAAAACAAACTATTGTCACTGGCAAACCTACATGCATTAATCACTGTATTTTTTGCTTATTCTCCAACCTGTACGAAGACATTGTTAAAAATATAACAAAAAGTAACAGCGATAAGAAAGAAAGGGTGTTTATGCTTATCTCATCATGTATTTGGAAATATTTCTGAAACACTTTTGGTCCCAGGCTTTTTGGATAACAGATACTCAACCTGTATAAACATTTTAGAAAGTGTTAGGATCATTGTCATCTGCTTCTTTGACTTTGAATTCACCATTAGCGTCTGCCACTCTAGAGCTGAAATGGTGGCCATTTTAAAACTAGGGGAAAGGTAACAATTGCCAGAACATTATTAATCTAAGTATAGCCTTGATTATATGACAGAGCAAGGTATAGTAGCCACTCCTCACATCCAATCATGAATTGAAATTATAAAATATATTATTCTCTCTACATATCAATCTATGAGTGATCAAAAGAAAATCTTAGTTCTTTTATGATCAAAATCTATAAAACCAATCAGGCTGGATCATGAAAAAAAACTTGTTTTATTAGTATTTTTTTTTTCTTTTCTTTTTCTACTGCTACTTTTGGTCACTGGTTGGGCTCTTTTGCCATGTTCCACCTGACCGTCATGTTGACACGCCTTGGTTGAACCTGTTATTCAAGGTGAAAGAAAAAAATGAGAAGCAATCCTCATTGGTCATTAACAAGATCCAGTTTCTCTTCTCTGGTGATTGCCTAAGGGAAAGAAGTTTGATATGTTGTCTACAATTAGTAACCATGGTTACCACATCCAATCTCACCAAGAATCAATCAATCAATCTTAAGGGAAACGAAATTGATGACGAAAAAGCATTTCTGTACGATTGAAGATCGCTGTCTACTTGTATATATGGTGATCACATGATAACTGGCCAGTGTACGAAGTTGACATTTGCCATATATATATTTAGTCAGTGCGCAAGGCAATGCAGTGTTAAGTTTGAAGTTTTGGGAATCAGCGGTTTTCGAGAAGTATGATAAAAATAAATTTTAAAAATTTCAGACTGTAAATCTATCTTCATAGTTTCAATAAATTATCTCCCTTGACTTCTGCTCTTTATGATTATCTAAATCTAGGTATAAAATATCTAATTTGGCTACACTGAAAAGAAGTAACCAAAATACCTTGAAGGTGTAGTTTCAGATTATGGATGAAAAGGTATTTGACATGACGATAATGATAGGCTGCTCAACATACCATAAAGACCTTCTTTTTTTTTTAAAAAAAAAAGGTCCTCTCCATTTTCTTGAAGGTGTTTCAGTTCTGGGACAAAGAGCATGTAACTTAACCTTTTCAGATACACTAGCAGTAATAGCTGTCACTGACTGATCGACGTACCAAAATGACAAAAAGACTTTTTTAAAAAAAATGCATTATCTCGAAGGTGTTCCAGCTCTGGTGCAAAGAGCACGTAACTGATTACTGTATGTGGTGGCTTAGGTCAAAATTAAGGTTAATTTGAGTTTAGTCCAGTCTTTACTAGATGAGTTGGCTCTTCCAAAAAAGGCAACGCTGCGTCCATCAGAGTGTCAAGTTCTTTGGTTCTTAATAGACTAAAATGATCCATTAGGGAAAATCCTTTAGGCTTAAAAAGTTGATTCATACACTGACATATATGGCATCTGAAAAAATAACTTAAATGCGCATCAATAAGTAAGCATTTTCTCTGAGGCACAGCTGAGGGAATGGGAGAGGTCCTCATCAAGGGAGGGCTTCAAAAGCTTTTAAATAGTATTTCATAAGTTGCATTTGTACTGACGTTATTCAACAATGACGGTCTATTTGTATGTGCATAAATTACATAAATAATAAATTCAGTCCTTGGGGTTGTTTTCCGCTAATTAAATGTCAGTGCATGTCTATTAATTGCAAACTCTTCTATTTCATAGAATCTCACTAAATATTGGAGTGGGGAGGAGGGCTCTCAAAAAGCCAAGCCCCATCCCCACCCCACAACCATTCTAGCATTCAAATCTCCAGCTATACCACTGCATTCTCTCATTGGTTGATCGATTAACCTTTAGATAAATGTTTCCCAAGTTCTGATCAGAAGTGTTTACAAACAGTAAATGCCATCTAGCTTGGCTGTTGCAGGTCAAGATCTATTCAAACTTCTATTCAGACAGAAGATTATTACTGCAAATTTTGTATAATATACTTATATATATATGTGTATGTGTGTGCGTGTATAAAAAAAATTATGAAAACATTTTTAGTATAAATGTATTTTTTGTCAGAATGTGCATATCTATATGATCTTCATTTATATCTAAAACTTGTCAATTTAGCTCAGTCAGTAAGTTAGCCTCCTGGCAATCAGTTAGGAATATTAATTTTACAGATCAGTTTCAACCCCTAATTTCTTGTTCTGGTAGAAGAACAGTCAACTCTTTGTGCTGGAATTTGACGATTTTGTTTCTTTTGGGAGTTTTTACTTGAATTGCTTGTCTCAGTCGTGAGGTACATTGACTTTAATGTTAGACACATACCGTTAGAAAATACTGATCGAAGGTATTATGGTATTGTCTTACTTCTCTGATGTCACGATTTCTGCTAATGCTTTTTGTATGATTTATCAGAGAAGAAAATGTCCACCATTATATCTCCAAAAATAATCCTATCAGTACAAAAATGTCGATCACTTTTTTTTTTTCTTTCTTCTTCAGCTCACTCAAAGCTAATATTAGTTGAGGATTTCTGGAGCAATATGCGCTCACTTTTAGAAACTGTCAACTAAAACTATCAACAGTTTCTTCGGTCTTTAAGTTTGTCTGGCTGGGTGTTTATCTATGTATTTATCAAGTACACATTGCACCAATGGAACTAAAGAGCTGGATGTTTAAACATTTATTCCTCGTGTCAAGAAAAAACGTTCTTGTTTTGTACTTTTTTTTTTATTTCGAAAACCTAAGAAAAGGCAAGAGAAGTAACTTATTCAATTTGGTTTTGATCACTCCCAACATGGCATGCTGCCAAGAGACATGGTTGTGTCAGATTCCCCCCCCCTCCCCCGGTTGAAAATAATTCAGTAACCAAAATTAAGATTCCTATGAAACCTCTGATTAAGGCAAAAATGTTCAACCTTTTGAAATCCTAATATTCTTTTTGTTACAACTGCTCACATGCTTAATGTTCTATGACATTGTTGACATCTGTTTACTTTCTGTACGATTTTGTACTTAATATAGCACTATATGTGTTATGATTTGATTGAATGTGAGTTTAGATCTATTATATTTGTATAATCAATCCTACCCTGTGATATTATGACCTACCTGGCTTGTTTGTCATAATTGTTTATCAAACATAGAGCCCACTTGTTTTCCTTTTTATCCTCTCTTTCCACTTCACGACTCTTTCTAATTTTCTAGACTCGAAAAAATTTTGTCCGCATTTCTGTGATGAGGTGTTGTTACTATTATACATTTATTCATTCAAACCAGTTTTTTTTATCTTTGTTGTTTGGATGTCTTGACTGCTGAAACCTCCAAACTTTCAACTCAGAAATTCGTAACCAAAAGATTTTTACTTCTTAGACATTTCATCATTAAAGACTTTTTGTCCAAGTCAGATGCTGGAGTTGACTTTGTTTTCCTCCCATAGCAAGAACAACAAGAAGGACAATCCTCACTTAATTAGGTTGGGAGGGATGAACACTTCACTGTTTTCCTATCCCATGATGTTTAACCAAACTGATGTATGCCGTAATTTGAAATCCTGAACGAGTAGATTCTCTCTTACCAACTGAGCCAAACTGACAGCTGACAAGTCTTACAAATCTATGAAAATTTATGAAACTAATGTGGGAAAGGCACGTGTATTTATTTACTAGAACAGATACATTTATACTAAAAATATACATTTTTATAATTCATCATATGTACAATACTAAAATTGCTGTAATCCTCTTCGGTTGGAATAGAAGTTGCTTTTTTTGTTATACTGCTTGGGGATATAGTTATTCAACAAATTCCAGGTAAAAACTGCCTACAAGTTCTTCTATGTAGATAGGAGCAGAGGTTTATATATTTAAAATTGATCTATAAGTATCACTGTTAGTTCACATTTTTATATGTATATGTTTGTATGCATGAATGTCTGTCCCTTGGTGTAGTTTAGATGATATTGATATCAAATAGTTTTCAACGGGCAAGTTTTGGTTAGTTTCATTTTTTGAATTTCTCTCTCAAAATGAATCGTATCAACTTATTGTTTAGCAACACACTATCAAACAATAAGATGACCAGCACATTTTAGGCAGCAGGCCATGTAGGGGGTGATCAATTAAAAAATGAGATGATCATTGTTTAAGTCACTTCTCTCACCTACTTTTGGGTAGTGATCACTAAGAAAGTGCGAATTTGAAAAAAAAAATGTGAATGTTGCCGGTCACGAACTAAAAGACCAATTTAGCATAAACTTACATTGCTAAAAACTTTTTTTTTTTTCTCTAGATTCTGAGTAAAAGTTTAAATTTTCAGCTCCTTAGCTCTATTGGTGTAGGCTGTATTTGTGATACATATATACATAGGCAGCCAGACCAACTTGAAAACTGAAGAAACCTATGTTGAGTTTTTGTTGACGGTTTCCAATAAAAAAAAAACTCTTTCTTGAACTTGGATTGATTGATTAAGCTGTCCTCTTTAAACAACTACAACTGGTTTGGCGTGTCAGATTAAATTGTTCTTTGCATGATGTGAGCTGAACTCAGGTCATTGATCAGATTACATGCTCTTGTCGGAGTTGTAGAAAACCTGAATGATTAAGTTCGGTACAAAAACAGCCATCAAGGATCACTAATTGGGTCTAAGTTGAAACATTTCTGTCTTTTGTACTTTACATTGTTTTTAGAAACTGTCAACCAATACTGTCACCAAAACAGTTGATATATAGGTTTCTTCAGTTTTTAGCTGTCTGGCTGGCTATGTGTTGTACATACAGACCACACCAATGGAGCTAGAGAGTTGAAAATTTGAACATATATTCCTTATGTCTAGAAAAAAAACATGTTTTTTGATCCCTAAATACCTCCCCTCTCCAATGGTTTTTATTGGGGGTTCAATTTACAATGTATTTCCATGCTAAATTGGTTCCTTGAGTTGTCACTTTTTTTTAAAATTCAGACTTTTTTTAGAGATCCTATGAAAAGCAAGAGAAGAAACTCGTTCATTGATCATCCATTCTCCAATTTTTTTAAATTGATCACCCCCTAACTCTACATGCTGCCAAAAGATGTTGGTGACAGTTTCTATTGAGTGACTACCTAAATCTGTTAATAATTTTTCCCTTTCTTCCAAATCTTCTATTTGAACTTGAGGTGTTGCAGGGAAGCGGAAATGGAAGTTGCATTATTTTGTCTGTCAGTTGATTGGGTTTTTTTTCACTCACTTCAATTTCACTTGATCAACTTATCATAATTCACTTCCAGCTTACTAGGCCTGTTGAAGCTTCTCCAGAGCCGCATTAATTGTAAATTTTGGAAACGCGTTCCCTACTCTGTCTGTTGCCAGCATCACAGGTTGCTGAACAAGGGAAGTGTGGGGGCTTGACTTTCTGAGTTTGAATTCAGAGTTGTCCGTTTCCTAGACTGGTTACCAACTAAAGCTGAAAAGCCCAATCTTCTTTGCTATTGATCCATGACTGGGTTAGGGGTAAGAGCTGGATTCACGCTGTTCCCAAAGTTAAGTAAACGCAAGCTGTGTCAGTCAGGATTTGAACATGGTCTGCCGCTTACATTTTTGCGGCTGCTAACCTTTAGACCGCCTGCACTCAGTTATTATCTAATCAAGTGAAACATTGAATTACTAGGAGAGCAATGAGGCAAATAACTGTAATGGTAAATCTAACTTATAAAGAGTACCTCCATAAATTGAAGCTCTAAGCTATAGAAGAGTATCGATATAAGTATTAAGTATATAAGATCATGAGTGGAAATTATGACAAGAGGGTTGGTAGCTTCATCAAAAAATGAAAAGAAAATACAAAAAGAACAGGAAAACATGGTGAACAACTAGAAAAAATACCAACAAAGAGCCAGGCTAGATATATAAAAATATAGTTTCAATGTCTGTATAGTGTGGATCTGGAATAGTTTACCTAATAAAAGGGGGCATTCCAAAAATGTGGATTCTTTCAAAAACAGACTTGATAAATGTTGGGATAAATACAAATCCACAATAAACATTTGGAAGTTATGTGAAGATCTAGAATAATTACAGGAGTCTGGTGGAAAGGATTTACTATAAAACCAATTCCAGAAAATATCACAAAGCCAAGTATCAGTGTAATGTTTATTTTGCTTTTCAAGAAAATCTGTTAATGGACCTCCTGATCATCTGAAACCAGTTTAGTTACACATGGTCTTATGTTAGATGTTTAGTTACTTTGTGTAACAAATTGATACAATTAGATTCATCCAGTAGTGCAACTAATGCAAAATGCACCCTAGATAACTGTCAACAACCACAAAATATCTCCAAAAATTCAGTCTATCCACATGATATTCCCCAAAACTTTCTATAAATTCCATTGAAATTTTGTGGGCAATAGATTAAGAAAGACGTGATTGAATTTTGGAGTGTATATATATATATATATGCATTATATTATCTAAAATTCTATTTGAAGTAACCTCCCATTAGTACACAGAGAATGTGTCTCTTGGCCTAGACAGCATGAATAGAATAAACAATTATTTGGGCAGTCGCCTATCCCCTGGGCTGTTTAGCTCAATGGGAAGAGTAATGCTATTTCAAAGAGGCTACCTATCAATTGCAGGTTCAATTCCTGCAGTAGCTACATTTTCTTTAATTGTTTATTCTATTTATGCTGTCTAGACCAAGTGATGCATTCTCTATGTGATAATGGGAGGTCATTTCAAATACATTCAAATGATACAATGCATTCATGATTATTCTATTGGATTATATATCTATTTCTTATAAATAGAAGTTGAGCAAAATAATGGAAACCCCTACCTGTTGATTTCATTTGTTTCTGGATTATATTTAATACTACATAAAACTTTGAATGACTGAAAAACCTCTCTAAATGTGATCATTACATATACTATTCCATAAGACTTATGTTGGTTTATTGAGCTTCATGGGATTGGATACTACAGAAGGGCTGCAAATTGCCAAACTTTTGCTCGCACAAATCAACATTGAACGTTCTAAAAAGTGGTTGATGTCCATAAGAATAGGACAAAGAAAGAATTATATACTCGGATGAATCTTCCTTTAAATTATTTCCATGTTCTGGCTGAGTTAGTGTCTAGAGGCTAATGATCCTGACTTACCCTAACAATGAAGCATGGAGTTGGATTTGTGATTTAGGTGGCAATATCACGGGATTCTTCAGGTCCAACCGTAGCACTGCATGATAGGATGGAACTTCGAGGACTGTTTTGGCTGATCAGTTGTATCCTATGGTGCAAACACTCTTTTCCCAATGGCGGCACTGTCTCTTTCAGGACGATGATGCATCCATTCGCTTTTCTAGAGTTGGTAAAAACTGGTTTGAAATGCATGAAAGTGAGCTTCAACTCTTGGATTGGCCTCTGCAATCACATGCTGTTGATGAAATGCAGCATTTGTGGTGTCTATTTGAGAAGCCACTAAGGAACTGATTCCCTCCACGAGTGTCTCGGAAGGAGCTGAAGCAGCTTTTGCTTAAGATATTGCTCAAAATCCCTCTCGATACTGTCCAAAAACTGTATGGATCCATTCCTTGACATATTGAAGCTATTACTAATGCTAAAGGAAGGCCTACATCATATTTAAAAAATTCAAATAAAAATTGGTTATCAAAATGGTATTTTTGTTATTTCGTCCAAGACTTGAACTGACACAATGGATCTAATATTCAAGAGAAGTGATGTAAAAAACAAGTCACGTCTGTTGTTGTTCTGATTGATCCCGCCTCGTCAAATATGTTTTTTGGGTAACCTACTCAAGTAAGCACTATATTCTGAAAAAAATAAAATTAAATGTGTGGTATGAAATAACATCCTGATACAATACATTATGATAATATCTTATATAAAATTACAAATTACAGGTATGACATAGGCTATATGTTAAAATCATAGCTGGTTTGTGGTGTCTGATCAACACTGCTGGGGAGCCATGTTGGTATAACTGTTTTGTTTGTAAATCCCCCAAATGGTTACATGGTAAACAACTGATGATCCCAACAAGTGAAATCTATACATAGTACCATAATATCAAATTCTGTGTAAAGCATAAAAAATGCTGAGGAAAGTCACATGAATTATATCAATAGATATTGGGGAAATAATTGACTGAAATGACATGGAATGTCATTTTGGAATTTTTTTTTTTTCTTTCAATCTATTCAGTGTTTGAAGCTGTAAAGCTTTTTAGACTTGTATATGAATTATAAATTGCATTTATATTATATAGAAACTTATCTGAAATGATTTCCCATCGTTTAGCACAATGGTAAGTGCATCACTACGTTGAAGCGGCTACCTATTGGTGGCAAGTTTGATTCCTCTGGTAGCCCCATTTTTTTCAATTGTTTATTCTATTTACGTTGTCTAGATTGAATTATATATTTACCGTGTAATGACAGGAAATCATTTCAGATAAGTTTCTATGTAATATAATGCAATTTATAATTCATTCTGTTGAATCAAAATGTCCATTTCTTATATACTTATATGATAAATTAATAATAGTGTCATCCACAGACAGCAAATCCGTTGTATTACGACTCTTCAGTGTGGCTATGGACTCGTTATCCACTCCAGTGCTGCTAAGTGAGATTAAAACCTTCGCTCCAGATTCTGAGTCCGGTGTTTTACCCCTTCCCTACGGAGAACTCTGGATTATATGTGTACATATGTATTATGTGACCACAAAAAAAAAATTGCTGCCATGAACAATTTGTGTTACGCTATGAACTTCTTCATCTGATCATCGTATATTTTGACAAAATGTCTCGTCACTGACATGCCATGATGGTTGACTGGAGAGCGTAGATGAGTAACCTTTTGGGCAAACCACTTTCCCTAACTATCTCACCTGCCTAGGCAGTAGCAGCAGAAAGCTGTTACCTCCATTGTCAATCTTGACGGAAGCCAATAAGACTTATGTACAGGATGGATGAGAATTAACTATCTATTTAGAAATAAATGGCCTGCATAAAGCCTTGGTTTTAAGTTCTGTGACTTCTTCCTGTGGGGGTGGGCAAGGGTGGCATTGTACCATACTAAACCATAAACTCTGGAATAACTGGTGGAGCACGCTCGACATATTATGACTGACATACTGCCAGACTTTCCTGCAAAGGTTTATCAAGGTTCTACCAGAACACTTACTGAGATTGATGCCTACGTTGAATTTTGAGTAAGCAGGTAAATCATATAGTCTAAAGTATAACTAGTTTGACTGCAATTGACCAATAAATAACAAATTTATAGCCAACATGAAATTTCTTTTCATCAACCCTGTATTTGTTGCAATGATTCTGGTAAAATGATTCCTTATCTACTCTTAGCTCAGCTGCTCCCATGTGGTGCAACACATTTTCATCCATGGTGTGGGTTGGTGTTTGGTGGAATATCCTGGGGACTATCATTCATCATGGGTGTCTGTGGTTGTCATCCGTGCATCCTTTTTATCAATTGGATAACTGTTTCCTTTATATATTGCTATTAAATTTTGTATGTTGCTTTGTTGGAGAGATATAGTTTCAAGGTCTGCGTAGTGCAAATGTGTGGGGATGGTGAATCGTGGCTGATTTGATTGTTTGTTTACATTTTATAACCAAAAATGTTTGTTTACAATTGGGGAAAATTTCTCAAATCTTGACTAATTTTGCTATTTTAGTATTAGCAAAACCCCAGCAGTTGAAAAATGGTGTGTTATGGTTGATCCAATTGTTTGATTACATTTTCCATGTAAATAATCATACGTCAGCATGCAAAGAATATTGAACTTTGGTGTTGCTGAATCGATTAAAATGAAAATTGTCATACGTTCTTCTTGGGTATTCAATTAGCGAAAATATATAACATCTTGGATGTTAACGGTCCTAATGTGCAACTAATTTCCACTCTCTATTTCAATTATTTTCTTGCAGCAATTTTTATACTTTTATGATTTTTGTCTCAATTTCTGGAATTATCCAAGGAGACCAAATCATTATTTGTAGCAATTGTTGGTTTTTAAAAGGGCTGGCTCAACACTTCAACTGCCCTGCAATTTGACCATAGCTTAGAGGCTTAATGCCTTTCCCAAGGGAATTAGTGCACAGTGATTGCTAACTGCCTAAGCTGGAGTTTGAACTTGGTTTGCCAATTCAGTTCTCCTTGCCTTTAGCCATAACACCACCCACACATCCCTGATTTTCTGTTGGATATGAAACATACTTATATGCATTGGATAATTGAACAGTTCTGACTAACAATAGATTTCTATTAAAAAAAAAGATAAGCCAATGATATCTATGAAGTGAGACCTGGAACTGTATATCAGATTTTCTTCACACAACTTCAGCAAATGAGATATTTGCATGCTAGGTTGGATTTTATTTCACCACTCACTGTAAATCTGTTGATGCATCGCTAGGTACTGAATGAAATATTGTTTGAAAAAGGCAGATGTTCGGTATCTTTTAATGTCGCTGTTATCAAACCCAAGTCCAAGTCTGGAGTTGACTTTATTTTTTTACTCTAAGGAGAACAAGAACAATCTCCACCAAATTCAGGTGAGCAAACTCATTGTTGCTGGTCTGTGCCCTCCTGTTAAACGAAACCGATGTGTAAAATTAACATTCACCTTCCATGATTTGAAATTGAGACCAAATGATTGGTAGGCTGCTCTCTTACTGACCAAGCTAAATTGATAAGTCTTGCGTATTAACAAAAATTCATGTTAGAAATACAGAAGGTTTATTTCTTTCTATTAAATAAATATTTATAAAACGAATATTTCCATAACATTATTTGAAATCAAAACCAAGTGACTGAATCAATTGACAAGACTTGCATATCTACAAATCTATTTATACAATACAAAAGTTGCAGTCATCAACTTCAGCTGGAATAGAAATAGGAGTGGTGTTTAACCCTGTAGTGGCCAGGCTTGTTTGTATCAGATTTGCTTTTACATTCATTTTCCAAAGAAAAAGCAAAAAACTTTGCATAAATATTTATCAAGAAAATTGTTGAAATGAAAAACGTTACTTGACAACAGCTCCAAACATTTCAAGTCTATACTTCGGAATTTCTTAGCAGTTTGATTGAACCTGCTATACAGAGGGGAAAACACAAAAATATCTAGCATTCCATGAGAAATTATGAATCGCCACCTCTCCTACATGCTCAGTTGGGGGTGCACTATCAAAATGTTGCTTCTCTTGCCTCTTGTTGGGCTGTGATCCCTAAAAGTGGTCTGAATTTTCAGAAAACAAACAGGCACAATCTAGTGACCATTTTAGCTTAAACTTACTTTGCATGCTGAACCCCCCCCCCCCACTAAAAAATCTATTTTGGAAGGGAATTTGAAGGAAAAAAAAAAGCTCATTGATGTGTGTGTGTGTGTGTGTGTGTGTGCACAAAAAAAATTTCAAGTTTGTACTATGATTGGTAAGGGTTAGGTGATGTCCAGATGTATTATGTATATAAGTGTCAGAACGCATGAATAACCTAAACCCAGCAACAGTGATTAAACCGGTCTATTGTGGGTAGCAGTGATTGATAATGTGAACCTCATTATGAAGCACAAATCACTTCATAAGTGAGGAAATAGCAATGATTCTCTCAAAACAATTAAAAGTGTAAAAACCAAACCTCATTTGGCAGAAGTACAAATTAGAATCTTTCAATTAACCTATCTTTAATCCAACTATTTGATTTCAAGTGAAAAAAATTACTTCTATATGCCTGTCTCCTGGGTATTGATTTAAATTGAAATGTATAAAATGATTTAATCATTTTGGAGATGAAGATTTTTTTCAATTAATTAAAAATTCATTTTAGATTGAGATATTAGGCCTATGTACCAGTATAGACCCAAATAAATATTATTAAAATCTTCCTGAGACGATACCGATTCAGAATACATATGGTTTTTTACTGGTCTAACTCTAATAGTTTTTGAAAAAATCCCGGACAACCACTCAGAGACAATTCACTATATTGGAGAAGATCTTGTTGAGGCAAAGCATTTTCTGAACATTGAACTTCCAGTTTGAACCCACTTGCAAATATTATAGTTTTTGCTGTTGATCCTTTAAAATCAAGTCAAGACATCTGAATGCACAGATTTTGAACATTTGGGGCAAGGCCACGTGCTGAAACAATGGTAGATAAAAGTGCAGCTGCATAATTTTTGACGCATATACTTAACAGCATTAGTAAACTTTTTGATTTTAGTTATATATGCACAATCCTTTTTTTTTTTTTTCTCTTACAATTTTTATAAATAGAGGAATTTCTCATGTGATGAGCTAGTTTAATGAAGCAATATCATGTAATCAATTTAGAAATTTACTCAAATGGACTCACTCACTACCAGTTATTTTTACTGTGGAATTTATCTTTTCTCACTGAAACCAAAAAATCAATAAATAATAAAATAGATAGATAAATAATAAGATAAAATGCCAAATTTATTGTCCGGTTTGATGCAAAACTTATTGCAAAGTTCATGTATAAGATAATCAAAAATATAGATCATTTTATAAAAATGCATCGAAAAAGTAATTTCTGTCATCTACATGCAACCCAAAAGATCTAAAAACCTCACAAATTGGATTTCAATTATCTCCCTTTAATTACCACCTTTTTTGTTCTGTTATGGGATTTGACACAGTTACTGTCCTGTTGTAACTTGGGTATGAGGTGGCAATGCCCATACCCCGATTTAAAAATATGTACATAATATGACTATAAGTATAAAAAAAAATGACTTTCTTCAAACCCTGATAAAAAAGGCCGGCTCTTGTGGTGCCGACCTGCAGAAGATTCTGAAAAGTTGATTCACAGGCACCTCTGAAGAAGACTTGCTCAAAAGCACTTGAATGGTTAGACTTGGATAAATTATGTTTGTGAACACACTTTTCTAAATATATGCATGTGTGCACTCGTGTTAAAAGCCATGCAAAACCACTTAGGCGTATTTCAACTCTTTCAAATACCCTCAACTCCAAGGAACAGGAGTGGTTCATCTGCTGAAGATATTGTTGTTTTTGTCCAGCTGTGTCAGTTTGAATAAGATATAGACATCATTCTTTAAAATCAGGTCAGAAAGAACTTACCTTTGTAAACTATCATTCACAATACTTGGTAAGTAGAGTAACTCCGCTTGACTTTGTTTAAAGAAGTATTTTTTGTCATTCTCTGAAACTGGAGTTGACTTTTTTCCCCTACCGTAACAAGAACAATCCTCTCCAAAATTAAAGTTGTGAATGGACATGTAAAATTCATCATGACTTCTGCAAATGAGATATTTGCATGACAGGTTGGATTTCATTTGACCATCCAGCTGTAAACCTGATGATGCATCGCCAGGTGCTGAATGAAATATTGCTCGAGAAAGGCAGATGTCTGATTGCCTGTTAATATTGCCTGTTGTCAAACTCTAGTCAAAATTTGGAGTTGACTTCATTTTTCTACCTCAACAAGAACAATTCTCACAAAATTTAGGGAAGTAAACCCTTCACTATTTGTCTGGTCCATTATATTAAACCTGATTGATATATAAAATTCACATTCCCTTCTATGGTTTGAACTCACAACCAACTCATTGCTGGGAGACTGTCTTACTGATTTAGCTAAATAGACAAGTCTTAGATATTAATGAAAATTCATTAAATAGATATGTGAGGGCTCATTTTATCCTAATAAATAGATATACAAAAATGAACATTTCCTTCCCATAATTTGAAATCCTAGCCAAGTGATTGGTTGCTGGCTCTCTTACTGACTGAGCAAAACTGATGAGTCTTGCATATCTACAAATTTATTTATCACATATACAATATAAAAGAATGGATTTCTGATATAACGTGTTGTTACTATTATACATTTATTCATTCAAACCAGTTTTTTTAATCTTTGCTGTTTGGACATCTTGACTGCTGAAACCTCCAAACTTTCAACTCAGAAATTCGTAACTAAAAGATTTTTACTTTTTAGATATTTCATCATTGAAGACTTTTTTTGTCAATCTCCAGGCCAAGTCAGATGCTGGAGTTGACTTTGTTTTCCCTCCCGTTACAAGAACAACTACAATCCTCACCTAATTCATGGGAGTAAACCCTTCATTGCTTGTCTGTCTCATGGTGTTAAACCAAACTGATATATAAAATGAACATTTCCCTCCCATGATATGAAATCACGACCAATTAACTGTCAGGTTGCTATCTTACCGACTGAGCCATACTGACCAGTCTTACAAATCGACAAAAATGTATGTGACGAATGCACAAAGGCATATTTAATTTTGGTAAATAAATACATTTATGCTAAAAATATGTATTTCTATAATTTTACATTTAGCAGTAATCATCTTCAGTCAGTGTGGAGTTTGACCCTGCAGCAGCCAGATTTACTTAAAAAGTAATGTGACACTATGGAAAGTGAGAGGTTAATTAGAAAAATCTTGAAGTGAAAACTAAAATAACTAAATCAGAGATAAGGGCGTGGCCACCCTCTTTCTGAGGTTGAGGGTACTTTCCAAACTAGATTAAGGACTTGTTTGTAAAATCGAGACAGTCACTCAGGGGTTTTCGATATAACCCAGATTTGGAGTGGGAACAGATAAAATCAAACAGTAAAGCAGATATTGATATCCGGGAGGAAAGTTCTATAAGGGTTGGGCTGGCAAGGCCTCTACAAAATACAGATGTATGATTGATTGCATTTCTAAGAGACTCAGGAATTAATCGTAAACTCTTCACAGAGAGGTAGCCAATCATCAAATGTCATTTTTGAGTAGCTGGGTGAAGCCGCCGGGACACTGCAGAGAGATCCACATTCCCTGTCACCTCGAAGGGTCCTGACCCGAAAAGACTTATAGTTTCAACTCTGGAACTTTACTGAAGCTATACAAATAGATGTACCAAGAGACATTAAGCAGGTAACCCGAAAGACAGTCATTCCGTAGTGTCCTCACCCACATCGATGTATACTTTGACCAGTCACCCTGTGTGTATGCTGACATAAACTTGTTGCATATTATACACCCAGTGTTGATTCTACCTTTTAAGTGTGTGATACTTCTGGTGGTTTTTGTTCCAACGCCATAGAATTCTGGTCAAAAGCTGCACTCCTTTGGATCAGAACATAGCATGGGTGAGGTGGCAGTGATTTGAGGCTGAGATCACAGCGACCAGTCAACTACAGCCTGATCAGCATCACACTTTATGAACCAGTGAAAGGTTGAGGAATTTATTTTTCCGTTTTTTTCACTGAGAAAGTTTTTTTTTTCCTTTGAATTTTATTCATGTTTCTCCACTGAATATCTTCAAAAGTTGTCAAAGAATTCGAATGACATTTTCTGAGTGCTTTGTAAAGCATCCATCTTTTAAGAGACAGTTTCCAAGTGGAGTATACTCCTGGGGACAAAACTCCTGTTTCTGCTGCTTGTGTCAGCTTGGTGATCCTTGAAAGTTTCAAATCTGGCGGGGACTGACCTTTTTTTATTTTTTTAATTTTTTATTTTTATGACCAGCCCCTTGGAAGGATGCATGTCCACTGGAAGGATACTTCCACCCAAATTACACAGCTGAGAGTGAACTCAATTAGCTGTTGAATACCCAGGGGAATTTGTCCTATTGAAGAATTTTCTATACACTTCACTCATAGTGGGAATTGAACCCCAGACCTCCTGTGTTTGAGGCAGACACGCTAACTAACCATTACACTATCTGAGCTGACTGTTTTCTAGTTAGAATGGATTTAATTGAAGAACTTGAGAACTAATGAATTTCTCGTCATTCGATATTTGCCTTGTTCAAACCGCTTTCTGCTGTCCAGTCAACGAAAGGAAAAAGTTGGACATTTGGTTTGCGATGGTCATTGAATCCTGAGGGTTTTTCTGTTTAACCGTCACCTGCGTCGTATCTCGGCACTAATCTCAGCAAACACAGCCTTATTTACAGGGAAGTAGATAAGTACACAGAACCATTATTACACCACGCTCTTCTGTTAACGTTCCATCTGCCTGATAAGTACTTTTTCGGTCAAGTCGGGCTTAGTAGGAATTCAGTTTATTATCTTTACTTGTCTAAAAGCCATCCTTCGCAGCCTTTGAGCTCGATATAAAGTTACTTCCTATTTATACAATTAGAAACTGCCAACCACCAACCAAAACCGTCAATCAGTCAACATAGGTTTTTTCAGTTTTCAAGTGGTTCTGCTTGACTGGCCATCTATATAGCTAGCTATCTATCTATTTATGAGTGTCACATGTACAGGCTGTACCAATGGAGCTAGAAGGCTGAAAATTTAAACATTTATTATATATGTTATCTAGAAGAAACTTTTTGAAAATTCAAACTTTTTAGTGCTCGTCATCCAATTATTGATCACCCCCAACACAGCATGACTTTACAGCATGGATCAGAAAAACTGATAATGATTTTTCATGATAGTTTATTTGATTGATTAAATAAAATTACATTGAAACAGTGAACAAACATGGTGCAGAAAAGATTGTGGATAGGGAATGAGTTGAAGGGTCTGATTTGGATTGATGCTTACCTTTGAGTGACAAGAATGGTCATGTGTTGAACGAACCACCCTCCTGCATGGTGAGTCATGAGATTGATCCTCCCCTGGAACTTATTCTCTATTCTGATCCATTATGGTGATTTATTTACTTACTGTTGAAGGGAAACCAGCCTGAGTTGCAGTAATTTTAAAAGAATTTTTTTTATTGAAGCAACAACAATCAAAATGAAGATAAGCAGAAGTAAAAAAAATGATAATAATAAGGTGTAGGGATGCTGAGCTGTTATACAGATTTTAGCTAGAAATAAAAACTGCACTTTCATCTATGACTTCATTAGATATTCTGATGCATTAAAACTGTAATATTCTGAAATTAACTTTTAGTTTTTTTGGAAATTAAAAAAAAAAATGACAGGTCTGGTTAGTTACTCAATAGAAACTGTCATGTAACCGTTATCGTGTTGAGGTCAGTCAATTGAAAAAAGGGTGATCAATGAATAAGCCACTTCTCTGGCTTTTTGGTGGATCACTAAAAAGTCTTTATTTTAAAAAAATAAACAGGAATACAGCCGGTCACAAACTTAGGACCCATAAAAAAAACAAAATAAAACACTTGCTATAAATAATCATAGCCATATGAAACAAGAAGCAAGAACTATATGACACTTCAATATATTTCTATTTTTTTTTTTCTATTTTTTTTTAACTTGGTAATAAGTGTAATTTTCTTATTGATTATATATGAAAAGTATAGAAAATGTCACTTATTCCCTTCAAACTTTCCTTTTATGACCAGGTCAGTAATAATTTGAAAACAACTTATTCTTAATCGGACGAATCTGTACACTTTTAACTGCATAAAATAAGAAAAATAATTGCACATGAATATCACTATCCTGGCTATAAAAATTTGAAGGTAATGGTAGACATTTTTTATACTTTTTAAACAGAAATTTACCACTCAGGAACAAAAATCATGTTGCTTGGTGAAATTTTTTTGCAAATTACTTAAATTGTCTGATTCAAAATAATTGATGGCATTCCTAAATATGGGACAGCATTCTTTGATATATCTCCTTGAACTGGAAATGAATTGAGAAGAATGATTTCAAAAACTAAATTCACGAAACAATTCAATTTTTTATTTTTCTAATAGAGTAATATATTTTTGGGGGTAAATTACCTAGTTTGGTTAATAATAGCACCTGCGTAGAGAGTCTTAGAAATAATGGAAAGAGTATGAGCTTACAAGAACATTTTTGGAACCTGTCAGAGATTTTCAAGAGTCTGATCTGTGAATTGTATTGAATTGTGGATGTGGTTTGAATTTATGTACTTTGAATATGTTTTTATGACTGTTGTATTTGTTCTGAAGTTGATGTGTAAGTATCATATACAGCTGGAGATTACCAAAGAGTCATGATGAAAAATGATAGTTCATTTTTTTTTTTCCTTTCAGAAACCACATCCAGTGAAATGTTTGAACACCACCCAGTATTTTCTTTTAGTGGACAATCTGCATGTGTTTTGTAAGTAAGTAAAATCCTTTATTATCGATTCACTTGGATTGACCAGGTCTTCAGAACAATGGTGGTCAGTTGAATAATTGTGAGTGAAAGATTGGCATCAAGCTTCATTTCTTCTTTTGAATAATCCATCCAGTTTCCATATTCAGTATCTCTGAAAGTAATGTCCTCAATCCCCAGGGAAATTGATCTGTTTATTCCCACTACTTAATGGAAAAAATGATTGATCTTGCTCACCCTATAATCTTTTCTATTAGAAACGGTCAACTGTGAACCAAAACTGTCCACCAGTCAACATAGGTTTCTTCAGTTTTTAAATGGCAGTGCCTGGCTGGCTATCCATGTTGGTATATACAGGCTGTTCCAGTGGAGCTACAAGGCTGAAAAATTTATACTCTGTGAAAAATATTTATCCAGGAGTGGCCTGGAAATGAGAAAAAAAATGAAAAAAATCCAATTTCATAGCCATTTTAATCTCTCTCATACTAATCACATTGTAATGTCTGGCCATTTTTTTTTTTCTTACTATAATTTCTCTTTCTTTCATTTTCTGATCAGCAACAATAATAACAATTGGAAAGAAATTGGAGGGCACATATCTCTGCCATCACCATTTTTAAGGGGAGTAATTGTGCATGGATCCACCCAAAAATTTAACCACCTCTTCCTTACCCCTTTGCCTACTCTTCCGCAAAATCTATTCAGTACTTACGGGGATATTATGATGAGAGAGACGTGGACAGCAAACGTTACCTATGACACATACCTCTCCAACTTCTCATTTCCTGAGAGAACGACACAGGTTTTTTAGAAACTGTCAACTACCAACCAAGAACAGTTGCCCATCAGTCAACACAGGTTTCTTCAGTTTTAAATTGGTTCTGTCTGACTGGTTGGCTGTGTATTTGTCCTATGTACAGGCTGCACCAATGGAGCTAGAGGACTGAAAATTTAAATATCAACTTATGTTTAGGAAAAAAAAGCATTGTTTTGAGTGAGGGGGGGGTCCAGACTTTAGTGCCCCCCCCCCTCCCCGCAATAATTGATTATGAAAACATTGGTAAGGAGATGGTTTTTATTGAGTGAATAACTAGACCTGTTTATACATTTTGTTAAAAGATACTTAATAAGCTTGGTTTAGCTCCAGCACTAAGCTAAATAGATTGTCAAGTTGGTGAATAATGAGATGGGAAGATTGTGTTGCACCAATTTTCAATAGGTGAGAGGCCTTGAACAAGCCCTTCATGTAAGAGAAGATCTCACCCGAACACTTTGCAAGTCACCAAATCTTATCTTATCTAATCAGAAAGACAAGTGCAAAATTACCTCCACATTTAGGAGATTGAGACTTGAGAGATTTGTACTCTCTCAGCTTATTTTGCTTTTTTACTATACAAAAATGTCTGCTTGGATAGTGTAATGGTTTACAGATTTGCCTCGCGTGCGATTTCTGGTCATGTAGAGGTCAAAAACACAACCAGAATAGGAAATGAGGAACTGGAGAAAGTAGACCACTACATCTACCTAGGACAACAAATCTCCATGAAATCCTCATATGAAGAAGAAATCAAGCAAAGAATCACAGTTGGCCAGCTGTAGGTAGAGCCAGCTCACCCTTTAAGAACAAGAAAATTCCATTAATCCTAAAAAGATGGATATACAACCAATGCATCCTCCTGATAGTCACCTATAGAGCTGAAACCTGGAACTTTACAAAAGGTTGACTTTCAAGATAAGAACCATGCAACATGCACTAGGTAGAATCATGCTCAACCTCTCACGGAGAGATCACAAGACAGCACAGTATGTTGGAGAAAAGACAGGGGTCAGAGATATAAAAACCATTAGAAAACTGGCAATAGGCTGGCCATTTTGCAAAAATCGCAGACAACTTCTGAACATCCTGAATCACAATGTGGATCCCCAGGGATCATATGCAAAAACCTGGCTGGCAAAATATGAGATGGAAAAATGATCTGGACAAGTTCAGAAAGTATTGGCTCCGCATCGCCCATGGTAGAGAGGTTTGGTGAGTCTTGGAAGGTTTATGTCCTATGACTGACACTAAAAGGCAGCTAATGAATAAAAATTAGCCGTGAGAGAATTTGTGATTTATGTATCCTGGACAGGAACAGCTGGTGCTGAAGCCTGTGTAAGGGTACTATTCACCTTCTTACAAAACAAAAGTCACCAATTAATTACTATATTTTCCAGAGTGTTGAACACATTTTCAGGAGATTGGGAAGAAATCTCTTGAATATTTACCCATGTACTGCTGATGTGAATTACAGTCATTGCAGTTCTATGGCTAACTGATCGCAACATAGTTATATTTGTGAGTCAGGGCTTTTATCTTGCCAAATAATGCATTAAAAAATATTTAAGCTGCAGGCATAAAAGGTTAGTGAACTCATAACATTTATAAATAACTGTTATTACTATCTTTATGATTTATTGTACCTTTTGAACTTTTGGAATTTTTCAAATATATTCTTCTTCTTCTTTCTATCATATATATATATATATATATATATATATATATATATATTTTTTTTTTTAAATATCTGTTACTTCAACAATTTCTTATTTATTCAAAATCAATAAACTATTGAACAACTGTTGCTACTAAAGGTAGCAAAAATTTCTCCCTTTTTTATATGTGAATGTGTTTGTGTGTTCCAATGCACATGACCATACTGTTTTGTCTACTGACTTGAAGATTGGCATCAGTACTCCACTAGACCCCTTCTAAAAATATTTTTTATTTTCGGAAAAAAAGCTTTTTTGATCCTCATTTTGACTGGCTTATTAAGAACATCTAGATTCTCTGGAATATTTTGTTTTCAATGGAATATTTTTTTACTGTGTTCATTTTTCAGAATAAACTTACTGTTCAGATTTCATAAATATAGTGGGTCCCCAAATCATAGGCCCTGGGCCCTATGCCCATTATGGTTTTCATCCTTCCCTAAAAGTAATTCTTGACCTTCAAAATCATTAGTATCATTCAAATCAAAGCACTTAGAGAATCTTGCAATTGAGAATGTGTTTGCTGTATGACTTCAAAGTAGCCTTTAGTTCATTTTTCCTCATTTGCAACCGATGATATATGTTCTAGTAATACGCTGACCAATGACATTCATAAATGATAAGAAACCGTAAACAAGAATTGTCAACATGGGTCTCTTCAGTTTTCAAGTTGGTCTAGCTGGTTATGTGTGTATCACACATATAGGTTGCACCAATGAAACTTGTAGGCTGAAAGTTCAAAAATTTACTCATTGTTTTGTTTTTTTTTCTACCCCTCCCCCATGATTTTTTAGTGGGAGTTCAATTTAACAATGTAAGTTTGTTAAATTGATCCCTTAGTTTGTGTCCGCCAATGTTCATGCTTTTTTGTTTTTTAAATTCAGCCTTTTTTTTTCTGATCACCACCTAGTAAAAGGGGGGGGGGAAGTAACTTATTCATTGATCACCCCCTTTTTCTGAGTTTTTTTTTCTTTTTCTAAATCGATCACCCCAATATGGCATGCTGCCAAAAGATGTTAGTCGTGTGACAGTTTCCATTGGAGTGAGTAACCAGACCCGTCATCAAATCAATTTGAATTGGCTGTTGCTCTAAATGACCTTTTTAACTGGATATTTGAGTTGAATGATGGCATAGATGCCCTTTATATTCTTTTATATTGCTTACCTTTGGACGGTCTTAACAATTTTTTGTCGCGGTATTCAAATAGGTTGGCTCTTTTCATAAGTATGATTGTCATCTAAAACCATTTAGATTGACTTTTACTCTAAATCTTGGTTTTTCAACCTGGCAGACATCGCCTGCTGGTGGATGATTTCAACTCTTTGGTGAACAACTGTGCAGAAGATGGACAGTTTGAAATTTGCGTGGGTGGTATTGGATTTTGACTATTAAAGACTCTAACTGACAGTAAAAAATGAGTTGACAGTAACATTTTCGGTTATCGATTTATCAAGCAGTATTGTGTAAACCTGATCTATCAGCGATAGCTGCGTCTTATCAGACACGGTTATCGCATTGATGATATCTGAAAAATTGTATGTGTGTGCCAAACATTTGATGTTACTACATTACTTTCATTAGAGAGACAGCAAAAGCTATCCTTTCTTATTGTTTTTTTGAAGATTAAAAACTTTTTGTTGCATAGAATATTTACTGTAGAGGTGAATGATGAGAAAATCTCTTCTATACAGGTGGGCATTGACACCAAAACGGTTGAGAACTCCTACTATAAATGGACAAGTGAAGTCCCAGGAGATATAAGGGATAGCAGTACGGTCTCCTATTCATTGCTATGTAATACAGATTGATATACAGTTTTTGGTGCTTATTGGTGGGTAGCTTTATTTTGGACCATATAACAATGGTGGAATGTAGGCACCAATTTTTTTAAAGTATTTCAGTGTGGCCTTGATAGACCGTTGCAGGAAGTCCTTAGTGTTTTAGCCATGATATGTTAAATGCACAATTCCAGTTGATCCAGAGTTTGTAGTTTGGTGCTGTACCTCTCTTCCTTCGCACCCCCAACCCCCAATCCCAGAAGTCACCGGGCGAAAGTTCAGGGCTACATATTGAATATAATTTTTTTTAGGGAGTTTATTCCTATCTACCCTGTATTTTTTAGTGTCCCATTAATCTTTTTCCTATCGTGTTACATTTATAGTATCAGTAGTGGCAGCTATCAATCGGGCATGTTGTTGTACACTTATGACAACCATGATTGGAGCGACAGGTCATGAACTACTGTTCAAGATTCAACCAACGTCTTCCGTGTAACTCACTTTCTCTGTTTAGTTGAGAAACGACAGGTGAGCTTGACAGAAGCCAAATCTTTTCACTTGACAATAAACTGGTAAAACCTTGGGAAATGGTAAATGGTTGAGAGCAAAAATGAACAAACAGATTCTGTTTGGAGAGTGGGTGCAGCTTTTTTCTCTCTCCCCCTGTTCTCATCCGAGTTACTCAATTGCATTCCATCGCTCCCAAATCTTGGTAAACAATTGCTTTCCCCTTTTCCGTTTGATTTCATAATGGAAGACTTAATTCAGTTTGACAACAGTCTGGAGTTTGTTGAAACATCTGCAACTTTTGAAAAGAATTCATTCATTTTCTGATGGCTTGAACTCTAACGTAAAGTTAATGTAATTTATACAAGAACAGTCTGCTCACACCTGACAGTAAATAAGTTTAGAGACATTTAATTTCTATGTTAATGACTTTTGGGGAGGATAAATTTTCGTTATTTTATAGGTTTCTCATTCTTTTCTTTTTTTTTTCCCTTCTGTTTTTTTTTCTTCTCTTTATCAGTATCTAATGTTTTCTTCCCCCCTCTCTTTTTCTCTCTTCTCCTCTCTTTTTCTCTCTTCTCCTCTCTTTTTCTCTCTTCTCCTCTCTTTTTCTCTCTTCTCCTCTCTTTTTCTCTCTTCTCCTCTCTTTTTCTCTCTTCTCCTCTCTTTTTCTCTCTTCTCCTCTCTTTTTCTCTCTTCTCCTCTCTCCTCTCTCTTCCCCTCTCTCCTCTCTCTTCCCCTCTCTCCTCTCTCTTCCCCTCTCTCCTCTCTCTTCCCCTCTCTCCTCTCTCTTCCCCTCTCTCCTCTCTCTTCCCCTCTCTCCTCTCTCTTCCCCTCTCTCCTCTCTCTTCCCCTCTCTCCTCTCTCTTCCCCTCTCTCCTCTCTCTTCCCCTCTCTCCTCTCTCTTCCCCTCTCTCCTCTCTCTTCCCCTCTCTCCTCTCTCTTCCCCTCTCTCCTCTCTCTTCCCCTCTCTCCTCTCTCTTCCCCTCTCTCCTCTCTCTTCCCCTCTCTCCTCTCTCTTCCCCTCTCTCCTCTCTCTTCCCCTCTCTCCTCTCTCTTCCCCTCTCTCCTCTCTCTTCCCCTCTCTCCTCTCTCTTCCCCTCTCTCCTCTCTCTTCCCCTCTCTCCTCTCTCTTCCCCTCTCTCCTCTCTCTTTCACCCCCCTCTTCTCCTCTCTCTTTCACCCCCCTCTTCTCCTCTCTCTTTCACCCCCCTCTTCTCCTCTCTCTTTCACCCCCCTCTTCTCCTCTCTCTTTCACCCCCCTCTTCTCCTCTCTCTTTCACCCCCCTCTTCTCCTCTCTCTTTCACCCCCCTCTTCTCCTCTCTCTTTCACCCCCCTCTTCTCCTCTCTCTTTCACCCCCCTCTTCTCCTCTCTCTTTCACCCCCCTCTTCTCCTCTCTCTTTCACCCCCCTCTTCTCCTCTCTCTTTCACCCCCCTCTTCTCCTCTCTCTTTCACCCCCCTCTTCTCCTCTCTCTTTCACCCCCCTCTTCTCCTCTCTCTTTCACCCCCCTCTTCTCCTCTCTTTTTTCCCTCTCAGACCCGTAATGTATCTGTACTTATCATTGCAGGTCAAAAGTTGATTCAAAATCTTAACTTAAAATGAACAAAACATGTCTATTAAAAAGCAAGGAACAATTTTCAATAAATTTGTTTGAAATCTTTGCCAAGTAATGGTCCAATAGTTTCAGGCTTTTTATACTACAAATATTCATTGATATATGAACTGACAGTGAGAGACATACTGATCATGGGTGTCGGCTGCCACCTATCCAGTACAACCATCTTTCACAATTGGCATTCCACCGGTCATTTGTAGTGTTAGTAAGTATGATCCACAGTACGATTCAAATGTCAATTGGTGCACCCAACCGTTGATAGAGGCACATGACCTGACTTTGCGTTGACATGATGGAATGATCACCAGCTAATAAAAATAGTCTTTTTATATGGCAACAGTAGGTTGGGATTGCATAAAACAATTGTACTGTACCATTTTCATTTATGGGCTACACGGTTCCAACTTTCAGACTACCTTGCCCTTGGTAAGAAGCCCCTTTCCCCCTTTAACAGATGCCCCTGATACTGATGGTGGATGAGAAGTGAATGCAAAGTGTCCCTGCCAGTGTTTGAGCACAGTTCTATTATCTATGCCACTGGCCATCTACCTACCTACATACCACTCTTGAGAATACAAGGAAGAAGATGAATGGAAAAATGATGAGGCAGACAGATGTCTGTCTGCTTTTTCATCAATTTACTTATCAAACAAACTTGAAATTTTTTTATATGTACTTGATAGATGAGGACTGAAAATATACAGTTGGTGAGAGTGATAGAAATGAAAAATGGTCTACTGTCACTTGAGTTGTAAGACCATAACAACAATTCAATATAATAAAGAGCAATAAGAGAAATTCTCCATTTTTATTCTCCATTTTATTCAATTCCACTTATATTTAAAAAATAAGAAAAAAATAAGTTCTATTTTATTTTCAGCCACTCAACTTGTCAGGTCTCATTGTTGATTTCATCGTTCATGTTGTACATAAGTTATTTTAACTCTCTAGCATGCTTCCATGCGTCCGACCTGGAGGAGTCCATTTTTGCACATCTTTCATTGATGTAAACATTAATTGGCAGACATTGTTAGAAATTTTTTCCTTTTTTTTTTTTTTTTTTGATTTTTGAATCTTCTATATTTTTATCTCTGCCAACAAAGTTTGAAGAGGTACAATAATACCTTGAATAGTGTGGTTTTAATAAGTACGGGTTTTGATTTGATGTGGCTGAGGTATTGTTGTACCAATTAATGTAGCTAAGTATAAACTGAAAAAAAACCCTTGGCCTTGAAATGCTTCTTGAAGATTTTCTAATGCCAATGAAGTGTGTACTGATATTTCAATATACAAAAAAAGCTTGTGTGATGAAGTGGGTTTTTGTAAACTTCATGTAAGCTAGAATTGAGTCCTCATTATCCTTATGTAATTGTGTGCATATAATACATATATATATATATATGTGTGAGTGTGTATGATTGAATACAGTTATGTGTGTTAATGTAAATACATATTAGAAACCATTTATCAAAACTGTTTTTCAGTTTTCAAGTTGATCTGGCTAGCTTGTGATGTATGCATATATCATGCATACAGGCCACACCAATGAAGTTAGAGGGCTAAAAATTTAAACTTTTTGCGCCATATTATATCTTGAAATGTTTTGTCTTTTTTTGCAATATTAGTATATGCTAAACTGGTCACTTAGTTTTTGTCCAATAGCATTCACATTTTTTTTTTTTTTGCAAAAGCAGACTTTTTTAGTGATCATTTGTCCAACGTAAAGTGCAAGAGAAGTAACTTATCCATTGATCACCTCTTTCTCTCAATTTTTCAATTGATCACCTCTTGTATGACATGCTGCAAAAAAAAATGTCATGTCATGTGACCGTTTCTATTGAGTGACTAGCCAGACCTGTTTGTGTATTAGCCAAGCTTAGTATATATTTCTGTATATGTCAGTACTACTTTTTTCTTTTTTTCTTCTTCAAATTGCTCTACTAATGCAGGCGAGATAACTGTAAAAAAAAATAAATTTGGATACATCCCCAAATTTGACCACTTCTTCCTCAACTGATGGCCTACCCTTCCAAAAAATATCATTGACATTCATTGAAAACTTTTTCATTTTTTTTTCATAATATCGTAATTCATGGCTTTCTCAAGGGCATTAGTGTGATCTGAACGCAGATTATGTCTATCAGAGTATGAACTTGGTTTGCCAATTCCATTTTCAATAGTGCTGACTGCTGGGCCACTGATGCACCGACTGATAATTTTCAGAAATTAATAAATTTTAATGTAGAACTTCAAGTCTATACGGTGTCAGATAAAAAGCTGTCTCTCTTTGCAGTTTGGCTGGAAATAGCAGTTCTGACAACCTCTAATGATGTTAGAGGTCAGGGTCACCTATTCCAGGTTGAGTAAATTTACCCTCATGGACTAATTTTCAGCCCCCAGAGCAAAGTTGTTCTGATGGTCATGACACAGACATGCCAACAATCTCTGGCCTTATAATAATAGATATGTGATAATTATAATGAGGAGGAACTATGTTTCGTTTGGCACCAGTTTTAACTGAGTAGCAAATCGAACAGCCCTAGACAACATAAATGAATAAAGAAAATGACCAATAAATTTCACCAACTTAGGGAAGGTCTATGTCTAATAACGTACCTTAAAAAAGAAAAGGTTGATAAAATTTTAAAAAAAGAAATGAGAGGTCTGATAAGATACACAATAGGGACTGTTAAATACATCGTCTGGCAGCCAGCCATATGAGTTGTGATCAATTAAAAAAATTGGAAAATGAGATTATCAATGAATTAGTTACTTCTATTGCTTTTTTGTTAGACAATGATCACTAAAAATGCCCAAATATTCAAAAGACGAGCATGAATGCTGTTGGACACAAACTAAGGGACCAATTTAATAAAAACTCACACAGCTTTTTGAAACCCTCTCTAAAAACTTATTTGGAGGAGAATTTTAAGAAAACAAAAAAAAATGTCCTTTCTAGACAAGAGGAGCAATTTTTTTAATTTTCAGCCCTCTAACTCCATTGCTGCAGCCTGTATACCTGATACATACATAGCCTACCAGCCAGATATGAAAACTGAGGAAACCTATGTTGACAGTTTCTGATACTCTGATAGAATGTTTAAATAAGATTATCTGTTCTGTAATCAATTTGAAAATGTTTCCCTTAAATCTAAGTATTTCCTCATTGAGAGATGATGACTAATGCTCAGTCATTTCCTTTATACTTTCTAATACCATGGATAAACTACTATCATAACTATAATCAAATACTATCGTTTCTCTTCTTTTCCTTGTAATAGTTATTAAAAGGGAGACTGTATAAAGTCTCTGTCTTTTTCTGTTTTTCATTTGACGACATATATTGGTAAGTTATCTTTTGTGCTCTTGAAATTTATTGTTATCTGCTACAAGTGAATACCTTTTGCTTTGCTAATTGTATTCCTGAAGAGTATTGCACAGTAATTTGAAAGGTTGACACAAAGTATTGTTAACTAGAATTCTTGTATTTATTAGATGGCTATCATACATATAGATTAATCTATCGCTTGTACAGGCTGCACCAATGAAGCTGCAGGGCTGAAATTTTCAACATGTACTCCTTTTGTCTTGAAAAAACTTATTTTTTTAATTTTTTAATTTTTAAAAAAATTCTTCTCTGAATAGGTTTTAAGTGAGGGATCAAATTTGCAATGTTAGTTTATGCTAAATAGATCTTCAAGTTTATGTTTGGCAGAATTCATGCCTGTTTATCAGCCTTTTTTACTGATCACTGCCCAGCAAAAGGCGAGAAGTAACTCATTCATTGATCACCCCTTTTTCCAATTTTTTGATTTATCACCTCCAACATAGCATGGTGCCAGGTGTTGGTTATGTGATGGTTTCTATTTAGTGACTCACCAGAACTAATCCTTTTTTATTTATCTTTTTATCATTGTCTCCATGGTTTATGCATATGTTATCTACTATTAGTAAGTACTTGTTGTTTTGCTAATGGTATATTTAAGCTGTGTTGTATGTCAGTGTGTTTGCACAGTAATTTGAATGATTAACACAAGGTATTGTTTATTAAAATTCTTGTACTAAAGTTGAAACAATTGAAAAAACCTTACACTGGCTGTCTCTGGGCATTATTGTGTCATTAGATTGCATAAAGTAGGTTCAGGTTATAATCCCGAATGGAGAAAAATCTGATATAATAAAAAAAAACAAAAAAAAAACATTTTCTTCTGTTGCATATTAACAGAGTTGATTGTTCAGTTTTTATATATATATATATATATATATATATATATATATATATATATATATTCCTGATAATTTTTTTTTTGTTTTTACATAGTATGCTTTTTTCATAAATGAAGTTGTTAATCAGTTATATTAAATAGATTCGGAAACAATGAACAAAAAAAAAACCTTTTGTAGAGTTGTGCTCCTATGTTAAATTTTGTTAAGAGATTTGAAAAAAAAAAAAGACTCTGAAAATGAACACTGATTTTCTGTGTTGACCCTTGCTACATTTTCGTTTATATCTGATAAGTATGTATCTGTTTGTGTTCCCCGTAAGTTACGGGACATTACTCTATGCTAACAATCAAAGCTCAAAGAAGTTCAGGATTTCTGACGAGCACAAACTCTGCACTGTAAATTTCCAAAGCTTTCTGATCAAGTTCAAAGCACGTGGGGATAAAAAAAAAAAACTCAAGTTTAGCAGGTGGGAAAATTCAAGAAGGGCATGTAGGATTTGCTTCCTTTAATTGTTCTGCTTATCATTTTCTTCTTGAGTAAATTATTCAATTTCCTGGTTATTTCTACATTTAAACCTTTCATTCTTAATTCCTTTTGATTGTAGTTTATTCCTGTAGACTCCATTTGGTGCATAGGGCCACAACCACACAATGTGATGCTGTTGTGGTTTCAGTAACAAGTAGCTTTTATGGGGTTAACTTACTAGACTCTAGCCCACACCTCCTCCTTTACTCAGGCTTGGGACCAGTTTTTTCTGTCACAGTGAATTTCTTTGACATGGACTTCCATACAGAGCTAATGGGTTCCAACTGCCCTACTATTTACCCATGACTATGGAAGAAGTAGATTCATGTCTTTCTCTTGGGGCACTTTAATTTTTAAGGCTATTCAGTGTTATGTATGGTTCATATCAAAATCTCTTGTTGGCATGTTGACTTGATGTTATTTGATAATGGATCAAAAGAATCATCTGTACATTGAGTTAGGATGAAACGCTTGAGAGCTCTCAATATTTGAACTGAGGAGATCAGAAATGTCTGCTCACTTGGAGATGATTTTTGAGAGTTCCTGTAGCTGAAAAGGTCAAGCAGATTCTGAATGCAATGAAGACTTCAAAGAATACCAAACAGTGCCTTGAGCAACTGGTTATTCAGCTCTAAGAAACCATAAAATGTTATAATCTTCAATCATAAACAACAGGTCTAAATATATGATTTTATATAACATTTTCTCAAGACTTGTTTTGAGGGTGCAGATGATCTAGAGGTTAACAAAATGCAGAATGAAATCTGCAAACTGAGTTGAAACTTGGCCTGGGACAGTTTTCTTTCATTCCACACTAATACTTTTTGGAAAGGCATGAATCCACTAGAAAAGCAGTTGTAGCCCTTTTGCCCTGCAAGGCAATTTGTCTTGGGCATTGGGCTAGGATTCCAGCCTAGTAAAAACCCACAATTGCTATAAACAATTCCATTCAGGGTATTTGGTTAGCTGGTTCTATCCCTTTGTTGATCAAAAATATAGTGCTACCTCTGGCAGGCAGTGGGTTTGACAATTTGTCTGGACAGACTTTTTGGATATTTTAGTCACTGACAAAGGTACAGATCCTTTGTGCTATGGAGTAAGGGATAGATTTTATAGTTTTTTGTTTTAAAAATGAAGATATTGTTGAGTATCTGTAGGTTTATGCTAAAAGACTAATGATTTTACCATTTTCATTTTTGATTGAAATTTCCAAAAGAGGACTTTCTTTACAGCTATGTCCCTTGTTAAATATTATATTTGGATGTAAGTTCAGTATCCTGGAAAAAAATCATTAATGTCACCCCATGAATTTTTCTTGAAGATCAAGCAATCATCCAGATATCTCTTCCATGATTTCATGAAGTTATTTTTCATTTTGTTTCCCTTATTTTAATCCCATATTCTCCTATAGAGTTCCCTCTAAGTATACTAAATTGAGGGTGGTGTATGCTGATACTTTTTTAGTTCCCATAGCAGTTCCTAAAATTTGAATATACTAGTTACTATTAAATTGAAGCAAATTATTTTTTATGATTAAATCTATGCTGTCAATAATGAATTCTTTATTAAATCTTAGTTGTAGTATCTTTGGGCTTTTTTCAATCCAGTATAAAAAACCCATTTGCCTCAAGTATGTAGTGTGTTACTGTAGAAACTAGTGACAACATAATCATCCGAGGTGATGAGAAGACGAATCGACCTAGCCCATCCTTGCTAATTATCAAGACAGCGTTGAGTGTCAAAACACATGAATAACCAAAACCCAGCAACAGTGTTTAAACTAGTCTGTGATTGATACATTCATAAGTATACAAGACTAGTCAATTTAGCTCAGTTGGTGCGAGAGCTGCCTTCAAATCACATGGTGGGACTTCAAATCATTGCAGGGAAATGTTAATTTATACATTAGTAGCCCTGTGTTAGAGCCTTATTGACCATTTTTAAAAAGTTGATAATTTCATCATTTTCAGAGCTACAATGCGCATTGATTTTTGCTTTTTGAAGCTTGAACACTTTGCATTAAAGATTCTGGTGTGTGATAACTGACTTGATTTTTATTGTAAATGTAAGTATTGAAATATGGTTATTCTATTCAAGAGTATTTCCACACAGGGTGGCTTGTTGGGCTTGTGGGTACTCATTTAGATTTGGTTTAATGTGATGCGATAGACAATCAGCGAAGAATTTGCTCCCTTAAATTTGATGCGGATTGTTCCTGTTGTTCTTGTCATGGGTGGAAAAAAAACAAAGCCAACTCCAGACTTGGACTGGTGTTTCACAATTTTAATCCTATAAACTACTGCTGTATCAGCAAATCCCAAAATGACTGTGTATGTTAACTAGTATGAATATATAATTAAGTGATCAGTGCTCTTAGTAACCAGGATACAACTAGCTGCTTGCTCCAACGCACTTGGCAAAAGCCTTTTGCCTCCTCCATTGTCGATCTTTTTCTCTCGTGTTATGAAAGAATAATCTCCATCCAAGCATAGACAACTGACAAACAAGATGGAGGCTGCAATTAATTCACACTTTGTTCACACTGAGATTTCTCTTACTAACCATCAACTCATAACCTGTTGCAATGGATCCAGGGTCACCACTTGTGGTATATTTGTACCAAATTGGTACTTTGACTCCTTCTGGTACATTTGGGGCTTAGCCCGAAAAAATTTGGTACTTACTGGCGGTTTCCTTTCAAATCTATATTTTTATATGAAGTATCAAGTGAAGTATCAAACTATGTTTCATTTCACTTTCTGCTAGGCACTTATAAACCTAACTAATGTTTAGATTTTGATATTTAGTCTTCTATGGAGTGGACTGGGAAGATCACCACCAGGTTAAAAAAGTAGAATCCATTTAAAAAACAGTTTTGTAGTATTTCAGTTGGATCAATTTCTTTTATTGTATTGGTATTAAGATATTTGTCTTTATTTGGTACTTTCACAGATAGTTTGATACATTTTGGCATGAGCTCTTTGTACATTCATTTAAAACTCTGTAGCAGCCCTGAGTGATTCCCAAACTGTGTGCCACAACAATCTCCCAAGGGAGCCAAATACACAAACACATGTTACAAGCCTTGAACGTGTCCTGTATGAGTCTTATGTGTGTCCCACTTCCGTCACATATTTGCGAATCTAGTGTCTTAGATTTTGTGAGATCTTAACCTTTTTTTTAGTTGCAGGCGAAAGGAAAAAAGTTGATGAGTACATATATCTACACATTGATATAAAACTTTCTTTTAATGACTACTGAAGTGTTCCTCTTAATATACAGCAGATATGCAATTCCAGTCTAGCTTTCCCAAGGAATCATCCAAAACTATAATATATATATATGTGTGTGTATACAGGGTGGGTGAGAATTACCTCCCTATGAGAAATTATGTGTAACTTTTTTGAATATTTCTCTATTTTAGTGAAACAAATTTTATTTTGGTCCTTAGAGTAGTAAAATTTAGTTCATGATTTTTCATTTCCGGTATTAGTGTGAGTAAAAAAATACACTAATTAGAACCACTGTCTTTATTGATAACTGGAATTATAAATCATAATTTAAATTCCACCATTCTAAGGACTAAAATAAAATTCAAAAAGTAAAGCTTGTTTGACTTCAATGGACCAATGAATAATAAAGTTATTTCCAACTAATGAGCCCCATTTCACCCACCTAGTATATACAAGATTCCATCCATATCCTAATTATGACGTACCATATGCTAATGTATATTCATATTGTAATGGAATAAAGAGTTGGTGTGCTGTGCAAGGGAAATATATTTCTTTGTATCCCATCATTCAATAAAGTTTGGGCACCATTGTATCAAAGAATTATCTCTACTCAAGCACAGACTGCAGACAAACAGGATGGCGACTGCAAATCCTCCATTTACCCCATTGAGATTTTTCCTTCTATTCATCTAGTGATTAAGGATTTGATTGGAGAAGCACACATTACAATTAAGTCTGTAATTGAGGCTTTTGAAGCATTTTGTTTTTTAATCTTCTACTTCTATTTGAGATGTTGTGGGGAGTGAGAGGTAGCTGTCATGTTATTTTGTACGTATGTTTTTATTTTCCTTGAACAATTTAATAATTCACTTCCGCCTTATAAAAATTTACTAGCCAACCACATGATGCTTTTTTTTCTTTTTTTTTTGTTGATAAGTTTTTTTTAAAATTGAGGATAATATTTGGTCATCACTAACCTTCTAATTTATGTTGAGGTCATTTACATAGTTAACGTGTTCATAATAATGATTACATGAATTAAAAAAATAAATTCAAACAGGTCTATTTAATTATTCAATACAAACAGTCATATGACCAATATCTTTTGTCCACATATCGTGTTGGGGATGATCAATTTAAAAAAATATCAGAATTTTCAAAGAGCAAGCATGAATCCTGCCAGGCATAAACCAAGGGATCAATTTAGCTTAAACTTAGATTGCAAATTGAAACCCCCAGTCTGTAAACCTATTATAAGGGAATCTGAAAAAAAAAGTATTTTTTTGAATTTTCAGCCATCTAGCTCCATTGGTGCTGCTGATGGGTTCTAATCTGATTAATCTATGAGAAATTACTATATTTGATGGCATGAAAAAAAACACTATTATTTCAACTGGGAATATTTAGAAAAAACCCACATTTCCCCTGAATCCCTCTTGTTTATTAATTCCTCCTTTTCAAGCTATAGCCAATATGGGGCTGGGCAATGAAAATTAGGCTTAGGCGTAAGGAAAAAATGAGAGAGTTCAGAGGGTAGTACTTTTTATCAATGCCATTCCCTGCCACTTTTCAATACTACTAATTCTCAAGCATAAAAAACTCCCTGCCACATGTTTCATTAATGTTTGTGAACTAGCAGTATTGATAAGTGGCAGGTATAGTTTTTGCATCAGAATATATGATTAACATGAGGAAGGTATAGTTTTTTCATCTTAATATTTGATTAGGAAGTGGAGAGTATAGTTTTTGCAATTAAATATTTCATTAAGGAATAATGGCAGGGAGTGGTGTGGATAAAATGTATTGCCATGGTTTATATGTTGTCAAATCTGGTTGGTCAGATGCAAAAAGGAATAATACTTTTCTTTACTCACTCTCAAGAATAGATGATTGAGCAAATATTTTTGTTAGATCCAGTCGACTAAAAGAAATATTTCTCACATATATTTTAATCATTGTATGTCTTTTGTTTGGACTAATTGCTTTGTCCGTGTTATAAGCCATAAACCAAAATTGACAACATAAGTTTCTTCGGTTTTCAAGATGGTCTGGTTAGCTATGTATGTATGATGCATACAGGCCAAACCACTTTTACTCCCTATGCCTGGAAAAAAATGTTTGCTTTTTTTTTTTCCAAATTCCACCCTAAAAAAGCTCTTCAGTAGGAGGGGGTGGGACTGATGTAAATTCATGCTTAATTGATCCACTAGTTTGTGTCTTTGGCGGCATTCGTGGTTTTTTCAGTGAAAAAGAAGAGAAAAGTTGACTTAATCATTGATCACACAATTTTTCCAAAAAATCATTTTTCCCTTATTGAGTGTGCAAGTTTCTACTCTGAACTTTTAGGGTTGGGCAAAGTCCAGATACATAGATGTATATATTAATGTTAGAACATATGAAAAACCTGAACCCAGTAACAATGTTTAAACTAGTCTGTTGTGGGAAATGGAGATTAATACATTTGTAGGTATACAAGACATCTCAGTTGGTGAGAGAGCTACCTTCCAATGATTATGATTTCGAATCGCAGTTGTGAAATGTTGATTTTTACATGTGTATAAGTGTTTAATGCTCCATTCTTATGCTATTTTCATTACTTCAGAGTTATGATGCTTAGATTGATATCAATGTCAGAAAACATGAATAATCTAAACTCAGTAACAGTGCTTAAATTGGTCTACTGTTGGTAGCAGTGATTAAAAAATGTTTTTGATATTTTATACGTACGATGCATTCACTGATTTATTCCTCTGAACCCAATCAAAATTGAGAAGAAAATAAAACTCCTTGCCTAACAAAATTTAAATAAGAGCTGAAAAGATTTTGTCAATTTTTATCAATATGACATTTTTATTGTTTTTCCAGATTGATTCAGCCTGATTTTGACCAGCAGTGAATTTTGCCGACACAATGGGCACGTTTGCCGGACATGCCCTGCCAGGGACATTTTTTCTCATGTTTGCATTTTGGTACACAGTGCAAATATTCAACCGGTATTTCCAATGTCAGAAACGAAATGCCCGCTTCACGTCAACTGTCTCTTTTCCCTGCACATGTCTCTGCGGACGACTACGCAAATGGCCCGTTGAAGCAGTTGTTAAAGTATTTTTTGCAACGGTTGGCTTCAGCGGTGAGATCATAACGGGGATGCAGAAAGGAGTGTTTGTGGTCATGGGTAATGGTCAGCATGCCACAATGTTTTTTGCTTTCGGACTCTCTGGAGTGCTGGAAATGTTGACCTATTTTAAAGCTCCACTTCCTCCGGATACGGACTATATCTCCAACGTTCTGGCCTTCATGATAGAACTCATTCTCTTTCATTTTCACCTTCACGGACGAACTGCCTTAGACATTCTGCTGCATGTTCTTCTCATATACATAATCTCCGCAAATCTGATTTCCATCTTCATTGAAATGAAATTCCGACACAACGTCTTGGCACCCCTTGCTCGAACGTACTTCATTATGCTTCAGGGAACCTGGTTCTGGCAAGTTGGGTTCATTCTTTATTCCCCGTTTCCAACGCCACCACTGTGGAAGGACGATGACCATGATGAAATGATGCTTGCTACCATGTACTTTGCATGGCACAGTATTGCCTGTTTTATTTTTATGCTGCTGATAGGTGCAGTGGTTAGCTGCTACCAGAAGGGACGTGGTGCCACCTTTGACGATGACGATATGATAATGAAACGCCTAATTCATACAGGTACCAATGGACAGACGGTGGTTAGCCTTCATGATGAAAGTGAAAGTGACATTGAATATCAAAAACCTGCATTGGTCAAGTAAACTATGCCCTCCCTCCTCCTTTTTGTTGTTATTTTTTTCTTTCTGGATTAACCAATCATCTAACAGTATTCATCATTTTCCCATGATGCCTCACACTCTAACTCTGTTTTTTACTTTACCGAGTTTTCCATGACGTACCAATTGTTTTCTTTATTAATGACCATTTATTTTCTATTCAAATTTTCTTTGACTAGATTTGGCCAATTCTGTCATTATATCAGATTAGTCTAAAACGTTCAGCAGCTCATGGGTAAAGCACCTAGAATCCCATCTGATTTTTACCTTTTAACCAAAAAATGTCTCAATTATGATTGCATCTTAATTGAAAGAATATCTTAATATTAAAGAATATATTTTAAAGTTAGCTTCATCAGTCATTTAAACAGTTTTCCATGGAGTTTTTTCTTTTTTTATTGTGCATATTTAACTCCACATTTTTAATCATGGATGATCATTTATTCATTTTTTTTAATTCTCTTACAACAAATAAGAAATTGGATATCATTATTATTCAATTCCCAGCTTTTAACCACTCAACAATTGCATATCGTATGGCCTTAAGTAGCTAGTCATCTTTCAAGCATTTTTTTCCAGTTTCAATATGCAAAAATGGTGCCAGCCAGTGGACTCTTTGATGCATGGTGGATTAAATTTCACCCCATCTTGGAGTGTGGGTATATCCGTATTGTGGGTCTAATACCATCTCTTTATCTTCATACATGTAGAAGCAGAGAGGTTTCTATTCTGAACCACCATTTTGTTTAGTGCATAGACTGATCAACAGGTGAATTAATTCTAAGAGGAAGAAAAAGAAATCTGCCTCTAAGAGTCAAACTGAGACGCAACAAGCTCGATTCTCCTGACATAGAAAATCATCTGACAAAAGGATAAACAATGACAAAAATATCATCTTGTATTTTTAATTCTATTTCTCTGGTATTTCCATGTTGCTCTTTGTAATTCTTGTTATTAAATCATTTTGATTGTTATACAATGGAGAAAAACATGACCTACAATCTTCAGAGAATATTTTAATTGTTGAATGAAAAATTTTGTCCTTGTGGCATTTCATTCAAACTCCAATCCAAGGAGAAATTGACTTTATTTTCCCCCCTATAATGACAACAAGAACAATCCTCACCCAACTCTTCATTATTTGTCTATCACATCATGTTAAACCAAACCTATATATAGAATAAACATCCCCCACAATGATTTGAAATCATGCATTTGTCAACTGGATGTTGATAATGGCATGATGAGCCGCTATATATTCGTTGCTTAAAAAATATACTGAGGAGAAAATAAGTTGAATGTTACTTAGTTTTTTTGTTATTTTTAAAATTTTAATTGTAAGTGATAGCTCAGTTGGTAAGGAAGCAGACTAGCAAAGCTGACAAGTCTCATATATTTACAAATTTATATATATATATACACACACACACATATATAACACCAAATCCGTGAAATTGCCTAATTGTAATGAAGTTTTATTTCAATTTATGTGAACTTTTGATCATAAAAATAGTTTTATCTTCATTGTTTTGATTGAGTGAACTTTTGATCAAATTAAAACAATATATTTTTTTTAGTTTTGTAAAAATAAATTAGGATTTTGCCTATTGGGCAATTTCATTGAGTTGGCCTGAAGTATACAATACGAAAAGTTAAATCATCGGTTGAATAGAAGTAGGAGTGGAATTTGACCCTGCAGAGGCTAGGCTTCTTTAATATATCAGTGAGAGGTGTAGAGTACAAGAATTGGAGGAATTGACCAAATTATACTGATTTTATTTTCCAATTTTCTGTAAGCTTTAAGTTTCCCCCATTGCTTTCTAAGAAAAAACTCTTCTATTTAAAGTCTTCACTTATCCATTCTCACACAGTGAGTGTGCAAAAAGATAGATTTCAAACAGTTTGTGTTAAAATCCTTATACGTCTTCGAAATTGATAAAATTTTGACTGAAGATCTTCTGATTTTTGGACATAACTTTCCCATATTCAAACTTGTCTCAATATTTTTTGATTTTTGTATGTTTAAAATCTTCTGTCCAAATTCTGTCAATTTTGAAGCTGTATAAGGATGTTAAAATGAATTTTAGCCAGGGAGGGCGGAAATGGTGGATTTAGCAGTTTGCACACCCCGCTACTCCCCCCCCCCCATCTCTTCCAAGCACAGGTTTTTTGCTTCTCCTTTTGATTCTACTTCTTTCATTGAGGGAAGGAGGACAATGGAGATGGGTGTTTGACGAAGCTCAGAGCCAACCTGCAACATGCCAGACGGAGGAGATCAACATCAAAAGTTGTAGAGGGACTAAGTTTAGTTATTAAATCCTTGTAGTCATTGGCGTCACTATTAGTTTGCCTCTGTCAACAAATTTGGAGGTATATATATTTGGTCATGTCTTTCCGTCTGTCCATAGAATATCTCTGGAAATGCTGAATGGATTTCAATGAAATCTGGTGGAAGAGATGAGCAAAGGAGTGGTTGAATTTGGGGGCAGATCCAGGGATAATCTTTTGATCGAGAGATATTTTGTGGAAAGGTGGGCAAAAGGCTATGAAAGAACTGATCAAATTTTGGAGTGGAACCATGGAAAATTACCTCCCCCATGTCATGGTTATATGTGCAAACCACATAAAATTGCCAAAATTTCATGTCTGTCTACACAATATCTCCAAAAGTTCTCTATGAATTTCATTGAAGTTTGTGGAGTGGTGGACAATAGGCCACGCTTCAGAAGAACTGATTAAACTTTAGGGTGGATCCATGCACAATTACTTCCCCTGACGATGGCATTGGCAGAGGTGTGTGCTTTTTGAGTGCTTTGTAGTTTATTATCATGTGATTCGAATCCACAAGCTATTTGAGCTCAACCTCCGCACAATAAACATGAAAACTTTATAAATGATCTTTCTGAAAAAATTTTGTTCCTAAAGAGATGATGGTTTCTGCTTGTATTCTTTAATTATCTTTGCATAAAGTTCCTTAGAAAAATTTGACCAATAGTCAGGTCAAATCACATTTGGGCACACTGGCTCTTACAAGATCACCAATGTTGAGTAAAATCCAGCCGAGTCATTATCTATATGGTTGACTGCTTGGGAATACCAGGTGCTTTAAGCAACTAGGAATCAATTTCTGGCTGAGTCATACCAAAAACTTTGAAAATTGCACTCAATATCTCTGCTAAAGGGTAGGATTTAGGGTAAGTGGTTGTTGAACCAGAGATAGGATTCGCGACCATCCTTATCAGAAAGGATAGTTATGAAAAGACAAAGGAGCCTCCTGATCACTTCCAACTATAGTTGACCAACTGCTTGATTCCTTAAGAGTGTTTTGAATTAAAAATTAAGCTGGATATTAAGGCAATTGTAATTTGAAAAAAAAAACAAACTCTGGCCCCGAACCCAATAATTCTTTGATTGGATTTAATAGGGTCAAAGGGGCTAAATCTATTTGTTTTGGTGGTAGTAAAATTCTATTCTAAATAATAAAGTTTAGCATCATTTGCCATAAGTCATCTTTTTCAGAAGAAAGAATATTGGATGAGTCCCCGCCGCAATCATGTATGTGAATCTGTTTGGAAATTGACATCTATTTTTGTATTGAAGGTGTAAATATACATAGAAAAATTATTGAATAACTTACAAAATAGCATGGAGGCTTATTATTTATTTTCCTATCAACATTATTTACTCACTGCTGAAGGGTGCAAAAAGTTGTGATAAAAAGCAACTAATGAAATTAAGATGAAGGTAAAAAGTAGTCAAAAAAATCTTTCAAATAATGATTTATCATACTTCATCAAAGAAAGTTTAAAAAAACAAACAGAAAAAAACTACAAAATACTTACTGTACTTTTATTCATTTTGGATGTAAGTCCCCCCGAGTCAAGCACATCTGACTTACAGACAACTTGTATTCACAAATAGACTGCCATAGAGTCTATTATATCAAAAACTTAAGTGGAATATATTGAATGCTTAAATTTTTCTATCATTTACTCTTGTAATCATGCCTCCGTGAAGAAAGAATGGAGCAATAATCATAATTGTATTTTAGTGCTGACCTGGTATACAAACGTAAAGGTTCTTTTTACTCATTGTTGCCCACTGACATCACAGTTACTCCATCTTGTTTTTTGGTGGTAGGGGCAAAATTATGAATAAGAACACTCATGTTTCTCTGAATTTTTGAGATGAGGTATTATTATTATCTCTATTATTATTCAGACTACCTACCCCTGTGGAACGAGGTTGAAATAATTGATCGAGAACACTGGAAGATTAAAAAATTGAAAGAGTCAGCCCATATGCTAGGCAAGAAAAACTGGCTCAGTAATCCTAGCATTGAAATGGATACCATATGGGAACCTCTAATAATGATAGACAGAAAACAGTAACCTCAAATACCAAAAAAATACCACTTGAGGTTTAAGGCTCCTAAAAATTAGCACTGGTTGTCCACATGGACACATAGCATAGTGGTTAGAGAATCAGATAGAATTACTGGTTCTAGGTTCAATCCCAGTGTGAGACAATAATAATTCGAAAATACTACTATTGCTAAGAGGGGAGTGCGGTCAATATACCCCCGTCAGTTAAATAAAGGGCTTGGTTCATTATTTCCCCCACACCTACCAGATGATGCTTGATGAAGGCCGTAGAGTACAACGGCAATGTAAAACAACCAAGATGAGGATAGTCCGAATAATAATAGAAATAAAGAACAGACTCTTGCGATGTCTTTTAACTAAAATGTTTTTGAGTAGATTTTTTATGAATATTGTGCATTGGAAATCGGGAGAAGGAATTTTCCGGTGTCCAAAATTCAACTTGAGCTCTACTGACAAATAGAGCATAAATCTGATGCGAACGCTCTTGATGCATGAAAGAAAAGGAAAATGATCATTATTGAAAATAAAGTGGAAAAAATGAAAAGTTCAGAAAGAGGTGAAACGCCATTGGTCAATGATTGACACGATTTCAAAGAATAAATTGAGAATAACAGAACATATGAAAGGCCCCCCCACCTGATGAAAGCTATAATTAACACTAAGCAACGCAGTGGTTTGATTCTTGAAATGGAAAGGCCATTTATAATTTGTTTAGAATCAGCATAGTATGCCTATTAGCCTAACTTTAATGCAAGAAAAGGCTCGAGGCATTTTCAATGATTTAAAAGCTGTTGGTGCAGCTAGTGAAGGTGATAGTGCTGAAGAATTTGTTGTGAGTAGTATATATATATATATATATATATATATATATATATATATATATTCAGAGCTGGATTAAACAAAATAAGCACATGCTGAGGTCATTGAAAGAGGAATTTCTTGCAGCTTCTCACTTTAATTCATTTATAGGTTGTTTAAACATGAAAGTTCAAATTTGGAATTTAATTTTTTCTCCTTCTATAAAGAATTAATTCAAACATTCAAATGATTCAATCATCCACACAAATACTGTTGTTGAAAACATTTGACTAATTGATACCAAATAAGAACCATTTGTACCTTTTCTCACTTGCCTTCTAGTTCGACTTCGAGATATACTCGGGAATGAATCATGTTAGTAGCCTTACAACTGCCTGTAACTCTGAAATCTACTTGGAGTAGGTAACTTGGGCTTTGAAAGGTTCACACTGGATGTAAGTGCTTCTTGTTACCACTTCCTATCCAGGTAAAATAGTTATGGGAGAGTGGTCTATCCGACTGTTCATACACCCACCCACCATCATTAGAGCCGGCCCTAGTTCTCCGGGGTGCAAGGCAGTGACTATTATGTGGACAGTAGAACTTTCCAACTATAAATGGGGGAAAACGAATGAATTGAACAGATAAGAAACTGTCAAAATGTGAAATTCCTTTGATATGAAATCAGAATTTTTAGGAATATATGATACTATGATTGTTATTTGCTATTTGTGGGTTTTCCATTCCCAGTTTCAATGATTTGCAGTTGAATAATTGATGGGAATATTTTGGAGTTTTAGGGCGTATCATGAAAAAAACGCATCATAGAAAATACACTGTTCAGAGTAAACAAAATGTAAAAAATTTAGGAAATTATAGATGCGTATACGTTTATAATGTATCAACAACCATCCGGATTTATAACAAAAAGTGCCAAACTTGATAAAAACTTCTTGAACATGTAATCCATTGATTTTATGGTAATAATCTTTGTGTTATTAATGAGAAGAAAGATAGTAGAAAATTATCAACTAAAAATTATCTGTGTAGACAATGAGATAATTGCGTTTGAAAACTTGTTTATAATCATGAATTGGTCAATCAGGGAAACTTCATATATCATTCATCATCATTGTTGGAATTTTGAAGTGGATATTGTACTTAGTCTATTCTCACTTACACAGGAGGCAAGGCAAACAGTATTTTAGATATTAAAAATATTTTTCCAATTCACTGTACTGTAATGATTTTCATTAATTACCTATATATTTTTTTTTCATTATATTCATATATTTAATTGTACATGTACTTTGTTGGAATGGTAAAGTGTTTATCAAAAAGTTTATGGTCTGAGATTTATGGTTTTGTGGGACCATAAGGCTTTTGGGGGAGGGCAAGCAAAAATTACGAGTGGATTCAGCACATTCATGTCTCCAACCCGCCAAATAACAAGGGATAACTGTATACTTTAAAGGATACCGCAGTTCTGTGAGCCAAGGGTGCCAGGGGCCCTTAGGCTGGCCCTGACCGTCATGGTGACTAAACTTGTTGAAGTATCTGACAATGATGAAAACTAATATAGAACCTGTTTTTTTGTGTTGCTTTTGTTGATACAACAGTATTTTGGCCAAACTATTCTCCAACCTTCTTCAGGTGCACAATCCATGACAGAAAGAGTGGAATCTCTTTTCTACAGAAATGGTCGCTAACATAACCTGAAGAAGAGCTGTAGGATGAATTGGCTGAAATTTCATGGTGACCTATTTTGCAATGTTTTACATATTTGAATAAATGAATCTTTGCAATACAGTTTTATTTATATATTTGAAAAAATTTAAAGCTTCATTTTCTTAATAAAGAGTAAAAATTGAAAGTATGATTTCAGGCTTCATTGGTTTCCTTTAATGAAATTTTTATATTTGCTGAAATTATACAATCATTCTCCTTGTTTGTATGTATGATCATTACACTCTCTAATTGATATTCATTCTCCTCACCCACCATTGCAGTGTAAAGAATGGAAGGAGGTGCTTATGTTTGAATGGGAGCAAAAAACACAACTTTTACTGTAACTCTCATTCATTCATCACTCCTCTCTCACAAGTCTGATGCCTAAAAATTAAGTTAATGGTTTCTTTGATATCACCTCACGCTGTAGGTCCTGATCTGCCCTCAGGTAACTAGGAGGAACCCCTACTACGAAGATTTTTTTTTTTGGTAAAACATATTCTAAATATGTATAGAAATCTCAGCATTATTCTTTGACATTATTCATAGGAGTTTTTTTTTATGTGTTCATCTAAAAATAGCTGAAATCCTTCCTATTCGGCAGTTTCCAACTAGTATTTATATTCATTTAAAAGTAAAGGTTTAGTGTAGCATTACCTTTACATTTTAAATAGAACCATCTGCTATAACCCTTTAAAAAGTTTTCAGAAAAATATTTTCTCTCTAAAACATTCCCCTAGGTCCATTGAGTATGTATACGTTATTCGATTGAGCTGAACAAATGCTGAAGGTATGAGACACCATGACAAATAGAGCCAGTTGATTGTTGTAAAAATTTGTGTGTGTGCATGAAATAGCAACATTTCTTGTAAGGTGTAGGATCTGAGAAAAGAAGCAAACCTTTTTTTTTTTCCCCGTTTTGAACTGGCTGGAGAAGAAAAAAGGTTTGCCCATTTTCTCATCTAATGAGGGCTGAAGAATGAATCAGCTGAAATGTGTTGACAAAATCAGGGATGCGGAGAAAAGATTTAATAGTCCAAATAAAATTTGGAATTCCAATTTTATTTTATCTATTTTATTTGATGAAATATTATAAATCACTATTATTAGTTTTTTGCTACTATTTACTTTCATCTTAATTGTGGTGACTTTTTATCATGACTAAACTCAGGCTGAGTTCCCTTCAGCAGTGAGTAAATAAATTACCAGCACAAATCAGAATAAAGTATTCAATTCTCACATAGAACTGATTCTTCATTCTGATTCATGCTGCTAATTTATTTATTCACTGCTGAAGGGAACCCAGCCTGAGTTTCGTTGTGATAAAAAGCAACAACAATTAAGATGAAAGTAAATAATAGTAAAAAAATTAGTAATAAAATTTGGAATATCAATGCCTTTTTCTTTAATGATTTTGAATGCTTCTGCCTCACACTGCAATAATAGACTTGGGCTTAAATTAACAACACAGACTTGGGCATTCATCCTGCTGTTTTCAGCCAGCAGCGGTTCTCTAACATTATTGTATGATGGCACACTAAGAAATATGTCTTATGCAGCACACCAACTGTGAAAATGAAATGATATAGACAAAAAGATTTCAGTTGGCAATGAACAAATTTTTTATATCAATACACCCGTCACCTGTTTTTCCTTTTTATCTATTGCTGAAATGGTTGAGATCTCACAAAATCTAGTGATGGAAACAATTAGATTCGTAACACTGTGGTGGAAGTGGTACAGACACGATACCTGTAGTGGACACGATCAAAGGTCGATACACATATTTCCGTATTCGGAAAAATTGCAGCACACTTGGGAGATAGTTGTGGCACACAATCATACTGTGTCACCCAGTCATTCCACTAGAGTGTCTAGATTTCTGTCAGACTTGCTGGAAAACCACAAGTGTTTAGGGTAGGGACATGAAAGTTTTTCCTAAAAAAACATTTTTAGTTAGTTTTCTGAATACTTTGAACTATATAATAGGCAATATAACTTTATATTCCAAGATTGTCACAGGCTAAATAGTTTGATAAACTCTTTCAAAACTTCCGAGATTTATACATGACCTGGCCATCATAGATACTTCAAAATATATATATATATATATATATATATATATATATATATATATATATATATGTCCTGTAAATCTATTAGAAGTCTACTGGTACATTTCAATTCAGGTATCATCATCATCATCATCATCAGTCTTTTAGCGTCCGTCGTTGGACATAGACCTTCCCCGGGATTTGCCATACTTCTCTATCATGGGCATCACAGAGCCAGTACTTCCTGAACTTGTCTAGCTCGTCTCTCCATCTAATATTTGCTGGTCTCGGGGAATCCATGTTGTGAGTCGTGATGTCCATCGATTGTCAGCCATTCTTGCAACATGGCCAGCCCACCGCCATTTGAGATTTTTTATGGATTCTATGATGTCTATAACTCTTGTCTTTTCCCGGATGTACTGTGCTGTTTTGTGGTCTCTCCATGTGAGGCCCAGCATTATTCTTTCATGTGCACGTTGCATGGTTCTCAGCTTACGGGTCTGTCTCTTGGTTAAGTTCCATGTTTCAGCTCCATAAGTGACTATTGGGAGGATGCATTGGTTATACACCCTTCTCTTTAGGATTAATGGGATCTTATTATTTTTGAAGGTTGAGCTAGCTCTGCCAAAGGCTTGCCATCCTAGTGTGATTCTTCGCTTGATTTCTTCTTCTTTTGAGGGTCTCATGGAGATTCGTTGCCCTAGGTAGATGTAGTGGTCTACTTTCTCGAGTTCTGTGTCCTCGATTTCGATCTTAGTGTATTTATCTCCAATGTGGTTGTTGCACATGATCTTCGTCTTGCTGAAGTTCATGTGTAGGCTGACTTTCTTGCTCTCTTCATTTAGTTCATCTATCATTAGTTGGAGGTTGTGTAGGTTCTCTGCGAAAAGGGCTATGTCGTCTGCGAATCTGAGGTTGCTCAGATACTCACCGTCTATTTTAATTCCTTTACTCTCGCAGTCTAGTCTTCTGAAGATCATCTCGAGGCAGGCTGTGAAGAGTTTAGGTGAGCTGGTATCACCTTGTCTTACTCCTTTCTGGAGCTGGAAGGGGTCCGAGTCTTTATGTAACCTGATAAATGAGCTGCCGTGATTGTATATATGTTTCAACACTTCAACATATACTGGATCTACACCTTGCCGACTGATGGCCTCCATGACCTTAGGGATTTCTACTGTGTCGAACGCCTTTTTGAAGTCGATAAATGCTACGGCAAGTGGTAGTTTATACTCTGCTGCTTTTTCTTTCAGTTGATTTATCGAGTGCAGGTGGTCCATGGTCGAGTAGCTTCTTCTAAAGCCAGCCTGTTCACGTGGCTGGTTTTCATCGAGTGTTTTTGTGATTCGGTTGGTGATGATCTTTGTGAAAAGTTTGTATACACAGTTGAGTAGGCTTATAGGCCTATAGTTGTTGAGGTCTTTCGGGTTTCCTTTTTTATATAAAAGCATTATGATAGCAGTGTTCCAATCGTCTGGAACTTTACTGTGTTTTAGACACAAGTTGAAGAGGACGGCCAGTTTCCTAGTGATGGTTTTACCTGTTTTTCGGAGTAGGTCGATGGTGATGTTGTCTGGTCCAGGGGCAGTTCCTTTCTTCGTCTGTTTAATGGCTTCTTTCACCTCCCACGGGGTTACTTTTGGGAAGTCCTCGAGTTGATTGCCCGTGTCTTGCGTATCTTGCTCATTGTTTTGCAGTCCTTGTTTGGACGAATAAAGTTTTTGGTAGAATTCTTTGGCACGTTCGACAATCCTGTCTCTGTCTGTTGTTAGGTTTCCATTTTCCTCGAGTATGCTAGTTATTTGCCTTCGTCCCGAGTTGAGGAGTTTGTTTATAGTTTTGAAGCCCCGACCTTTTTCAAGAGTTGATTCAATGACATCGTACCATTCTGTGGTCGCTGCCTACATTGACTTGATTTAGGACTTGGATTTCCTTGACGATATTGTTTTTGTCCGTTAGGATGTAGTCTATTTTGTTCCTTGTTTCGTGATTGGGGCTCTTCCAAGTCCATTTCCTATTGGGTCCCTTCTTGAAGAAGGTGTTCATGATTTTGAATCCATTAGCCATTGCAAAGTTTACAAGATCTTCTCCTCTCTCGTTGCGTATTTTGTATCCAAATTTGCCCACGCAATTTTCATTTCCTTGTCCTACCTGTGCGTTGAAGTCTCTCATGATAACATTGAAGTGTTTTCTGGTATCTTGGAGTAGGGAGTTCAAGTCATCATAGAAGTTGTCTATTTCTTGTTGGGTTGATTGCGAAGTGGGAGCGTAGATTTGGATTATATTGAGTTTGTATCGTTTTGAAAGTTGTATGGTGACGCTAGCTACTCGGTCAGAGATGGCTTTGAAGCCAGTTATATTGTCTTTCAGGTTCTTATTGATGAGAAAGCCAACTCCACTTTGTTTTACTTTCTCTTTACCGTTGCTGTAAAGAAGATGCTTGCTTCTCAGTTCGATTAGTTCTTCTCTGGGTCTTCTTACCTCACTAATGCCTATGATGTCCCATTTGACATTTCTGATTTCACTTTCTAGATCAGTTAGGTGCATGTCAGCTGACAGTGTTCTGACGTTGTATGTGCCTATGTATAAATTTGTCCTCTTGTTGACAGTCTTAGAGTTCTGTTGAAATAGTCGTTGTTTGAACGGTAACTCAGTAGGAACAGGTGGTCCCTTGGTGAAGGATTTGGGTAGTCGCTTTCGGAGCACATCACCCCCACCCAAAGTAAGTGATGTGGCTGGGCCTTTTGGTACCGAGGTCCCAGCAGGAAAGGCCGATATAATATTTGGTGTGCAAATCACGGGGAGTAATGGGCCATGCCCTGCCACGCTGACCCAGGATGTGTTGGCAGGGGGTCTGGTGGATTGTCCACTGCGGGTCAGTGGCAAAAGAGCTCCACCGGCTATTGATACACATCTAAACTGTTCTTGTGAAACGAGAGTGGATGTTCGGAGCACCAGGGCAAAAAAAAAAGAAAAAAAAAAGAATTTGTTTTTTTTTTCACAATTCGATCCATTTTCCAAATAAGTTGGATGCAAATTCCAGTGGGGCAGACTTGGAGAATACCTCTCCCTTATATATTAATTTTTTAACTTAAATAAAGTCTTGCTGGGAGACGGGCACGAAATATTTAGCAAGGAACGATGAAAAATTGAAACTTTTTCAACTGCTAAAATGAAGTCCCCAGACTAACTAAAATTGCTGCAAATTTAGATGAGTATTGTTGAATTTTCTTGATTTATTTATTCATTTCCTCATTGTTTTGTAATATTCCTCAATGCCTGCCTACCTACTCATCCAATTCTGTATTACCTGCTTGTAATGTCTTTTGCCTCGAACCGTTGGTCAAATAGCAAAAAAAAAAAAAAAAAAATCTCTGTGCACCAATTCCGTATATTCCAATGAACCCTAAATCCCCCTCCCCCCCGAAATTAACCATAAATTTAAAAAAAAAAAGAAAACACCCCCCTCCCCCCAAAAGCCGAAATCCCAAACTCTGAATACAAAACCAACCCCATACCCCCCCACACACACTACTTCGACCTAACTTTGACTTGCCATAAAAAACAAACGAATCTAGTGTTGGATGGGTCAGTGCTGTGTCTAATGTTAGTAGTAAATTCTTGCTGGGAGACGGGCACGAAATATTTAGCAAGGAACGATGAAAAATTGAAACTTTTTCAACTGCTAAAATGAAATCCCCAGACCAACTATGCTGTTGCAATTTTGTTCTTAAACTTGAACCTCTGTAGACTTAATTTAAGTTAATTCAGGTATTGATCACCTCAATAGGTTTGTCTTGAAAGGTTTAAAGCACCAGAAATTGGTCCTCTTCTCACATGATGCCGTAAGAAGGATGAATTCACAAGAAAAACATCCAGGTAAGATACAGAAGTGTTTGTGTCAAGAAAGGTCTTCTTGGCCTTGAGGTAAGATCATATGCTAAACTTGTCTTTGTCTGACAAGAAGCTACAATAGCCATTGTTCTACTGTAGAATGAACTTGCTGTATAAGGTTACTTGAAGTTATTCTTGCAAAAAAGTTGATTTATTTATTGATTATAATGGCTCCCTGGCCATCTCAATTTTTCTACACTATCCTATTTTAAAGATAAAATTCAGTTAACTTGTATCCTCTTGAAAATCCCATTAAAAGTTCCCAGAATTGTCCCTTTAATTTATTTTGCAGAAAAGGTCAAGGTGAGACAATTTTTCCTTTCTAGTTTACAAATTAAATTTTTTTGCTTTAGTTGTTAAATCTATTTAAAAAATGTTTCTATCAAATTTCTTGTCATTCTACACTCCAACAATGTGGTCATAACTTGTTTATCCAGTCTTTCTTAAAAACCAAACAAAATAAAAGCTTTTCAAATAGATTGATGGTTAATTCCCTAAGAGTAATTACAATGAGGTAAATACATTGCTTGTAATTTCATTGCAGGGTAATTACATCACGAGCCAATATATTGTCATTAAATTTATCCTAACTCTAACCCTAGTGTATGAATAATGTATAAATATAATAATATTTGGCGATGGATTCTATTGTGATCAAATTAGCAGATGATGTAATTACCCACAATGAATTTACCAGACACATTACAGACAATGTATTCATATTTATATTGACTAGTTTATCTTTCATCTTCATACTGTTGCTTTTTATTGAAATGTTTTGAACATTTTACATTCTCCAACCATTTGAGTGAGCAACATTTATTGGACGAGGCTCCCAGATAGTCCATTTTTCTCCGAATGTATCTGTAGCTATATGATAAGATTTAACTTTATTTGCTGGCTTGTCTCCATGACCAAATTGGTAAGGCACTGTCCATGTCAGACAGGCTCCCAGGAATATGGGATGCAAGTTCTAATCTCATTGGGGGCTACTTTATTTCTGATCCATGCTGCTTACTTAATGGTTGCTAGAAATAAAATGACCTCTGCACTGTGATAAATTGTAACAATAATAAGATGCAAAAGGTAATCTAGTCAAAATTTATAATGAAAATATTTTATCTTAGCAATTCAGAAAACTTAGGACTATTACATTTAGATTTAGTTCTGTCTATATTTTTAAAAGGCTTATTAACATTCAAAGAGTTTTTTGACGATTGAACTTGATGTCTGTGTTAATACAATTTTTTGGCTGATCTATTCTATGACCTCCTACTGTACTATCCAAATATGATGGTGGTAAATAGAAATTTTCTCTTATAAAGTAGGATTTGGGTGTTTTCCTTTTTCTTTCCTCGTTAGACCTGGAATTCCATACTTTGTCCCTGTTTAGTAGCAGAAACCACATCATGTTGAACTTGATGTTAACATTTGAGAGAAAAATTCCATTCACCATCATCACATTCAGATATTACACCTGAGAAAGGCTAGAGAATAGATCAGCCAAAATGTAGTATTAATAACAAGGAATTCAATCATCTGAAAAATTCTTTGAATAAATTTAGTTTTATTGATTTAAGATGAAAAAATATTTTTTATTGTGGGATATTTAAGTTAGCATTCCAGGATCACGTATATTTTTCTCAATTGTTTGAAAATATTGGATAAAAGAAACTACACAATCACATCTTATACCAACTGAAATGTTATGGTTGCAGGACACCAATGACTTCTTGAAATGCTAAGTATGAAAACAGTTTAAGTAGATTACTTATCACTACCCTTTCCTTACCACCTAATGTTATCTAAAAATTTACAAACCATAGAGGGTAAATGTCAAACTGCAAAAGTTGACCCAATCTATAAGTACAAGTTACCCCTAGATACCTTTTTCCTATTTAGACATTATTATGTAACTAATCTACCTACGTTGTTGAAAATGATGACAGTTTTATTTTTATTATTTTTTTTTCAATTCTGTCCATGTAGGCTGGTAGCGGCTTTGATGTATTGTCCTCTTTCTCAATGATATGCAATTGACTGACATACTTAATGCTTAGAATTTCAACTATGACATCAGTGTACCCTTGGCCTATTGGTCATCACACTGCTAAGGTCCACGTTGGAGTTTATATCACAGTAGTTCCATATAATTTTATGTATTTGTTTCTTTGCAGCATGACAGAAAACAAATGAATAAACAGTTGAATAAAAACATATTTGTAATTATAGTTTTGATGGAGCAACAAAGCCGTCTAAATATGGAATCTGCAGAATTATATTTACTAGACTGAATACTCGCCTTTCCGGGCAGTATCATTGATGGCCAGAAAAAGGAATTTACAAAACAGAAAGATAAATTGATGGAAATTAGATTGCATTTAATTTTTTTTTTAAAAGCGAGAATTACTGAAAGAGAAACATAATACATCAATTCAAATTATCATTTTATTATTGTTATTATCAATTTTTACTAATTTTATCTCAATTGTTGCTTTTTATTCCAACTAAACTCAGGCTGGGTACTCTTCAGCAGTGAGTTTATAAATTAACATCGCAGATTGGAATAAAGGATAAGTTCCAAGTGAGAATTGAACTCATGACCCTCTATGCCAGAAAGTGTCTTGCTGAACACATTCTTACAACTGAACTATTGGAATGTGTTTGCAAGCTGCAGTACAAATCAAACCCTTAAACTGACACCCTACATTGATATTTTCTAAATCATGCTTGTTATCAAATAGTAGTTCAGTTCTGTCCAATTTTATTTTATCTTTACTTTATTAGATGAAGTATTGTAAAAAAAAATTATTAATTTTTTTTTGCTAAAAATTAGTTTCATCTTTATAGATAGAGATAATAAGTTTAGATTAGAGGGTTGTGAGTTCAATTCCCACCTGGAATTTATTTTTTATTCCGATCCACACTGTTAATTGATTTACTCAATACTGAGGGGAAACCAGCCTGAGTTTAGTTGTGATAAAAAGTGAGATGAAAATAATTAGATTAAAAAATGAATACTGATAATAATAACAATAAACAATAAAAAACAATAAAATTTAAATTGATGTATTCACATAAATTTTACTTGAATTATTGTTTTGAAAAAATCAAGTTGTTGAATTTTATCATTCGTGTGCTGTTTTTTGTTTTACTTTTGATTGAATGAAATTGTGAAACCTTTTAATTGTAAAAATCGGTTACTTCTAAAACTGTAAAGAAAAAGTTAAATAAATCAAACTTTTGGGGGGTAAGATATTAAAAATAATCTACATATATTGTCACATATGAAAAAGTTTGTGTACAAAAATTTCACACGAAACTTTAAATTGAAAGTTATTATTAAGATGTACACAAGTTGTTTCATTCTAATGTATTCATCTGATTTAAAAAATCAATTTTTCTTTAAAGAAATACTCTTATCAACTGTTCCTATTTCTAATTGTTTTGCATGGTTTCAATTCAGATACATTTATCCCCAAAGAAAGAGTCTTATTCAAAACAGAAATCGCTATTAAAAGCTAAAGAAAAGTAAAGTAACACAGGTCTTACACTATCATAATAACGTGAAGTAAGAGCCAAAGTTCTTAGAGAGGGGAACAGTCAGAGATTTTCCAATGTTTCAAGAGAAAAATCTCTCTAGACTAACTCTTAGCCTCTTACCATCTTAAGAAGCGATCTAAGCACCTCCCCCTCTATTTGACTTTGACTGGAATTTTCCGTGTGTCCATTTCAATATAAATTTTCTATTGTGGATTGATCAATGCCCCCTGAAAACGTTTAGGGAAGAAGGGATGATTTTCAGAATCTGATTTGACAAAAACCTGTCTAGGGCTCGCATGAATCCTCAAAGAAAATTTTATGGGATTGTATTGAGTTGTTTTTTCAGTAGGCTGTCACATATGGATAATTTTTGCGACTTGAAGTTCTTATTTTTAGTTCATGCCAAATCTGATTTCTTCAGCAAGAAGGTGGATCCTATGATCAAAAATCAAGATTATAATCAAGAAAAAAATAGGACCATTGTAAGAAATTTACTCAAGGTGTCAGAATCTGTGGTCACTGACATTTGGAACATTTATCACTTAGATATCTTTTTGTTAATCACTGGTCCCCTGACAAACATACAAAAACAATTTTGTATTCAAAAAAATTCTCAAGAAGAATTGTTCTCTGAGTATAAAGCCTCTCTCTTTGCAATCATCAATTTCTCTTATTTTGAATTGTTAGCAACTGTCAACATTGGTCTTCAGTTTTCAAGTTGGTCTGGCTGGCTCTGTATACATGTAATCACATGTACGGGCAATATCAAAAGAGTTAGAGTTAGCTGAAAATTTCAACATTTACTCTACATTGTCTACAAAGAACATTTTTTTGTTTTTTCAAAATTCCTTCCTTAAATAGGTTTCTAGTCGGGGGATTTCAATTTGTGATGTAAATTTATGCTAAATTGATCCCTTACTTTGTGTCCAATAGCATTTGTTTTTCAAAAATTTTTATTTCTTTCAGTGATCACTGTCCAACAGAAGGCAAAAGAAGTAACTTATTCATTGATCACCCCATTTTTAATTCATCATCCTCAACATGATATACTGCCAAAAGACTGTGACGATTTCTAATTTTTGACTAACCAGACATATCTTTGTTTTTTTAATCCCTGATTCCCAAACTAACATTTTGCATTTTAAAAATTCTCAAGAAAAGTCGTTCTCAGAGTCCAACGTTATCTTCCTCTCCTTGCAATGCATGGTTTTCTCAATTTTTCCTGAATTGATTGTCTTATAATTTTTTCATCTTTGATTCTTTCCTATATATGTTTGCTAAAATTCCTCCCCCGGGGAAATCCCTCTCCTGAGAGTCAAGTGGCTCCTGTTTGGGAATCACTGATTTAAAACTCCATCTTCAGCCTTTTAATGCCTGTCATTGGACAAAGACATTCTCCATGTTGTGAGTCGTGATGATCAGCGATTGTCTGACATTATTGCAACATGACCAGCCCATTGTTATCTGAGTTTTGTATGATAACTTGGACCCCTGTTTGTTTTTTAATATAATGTGCTGTCCTGTGATCTGTCCATGTGATTCTATGCATGGTTCTTTGTGATGCAAATTTATGCTAAATTGATCCCTTACTTTGTGTCCAATAGTATTTGTTTTTCAAAAATTCTGATTTCTTTCAGTGATCACTGTCCAATAGATGGCAAAAGAAGTAACTTATTCATTGATCACCCCATTTTCCAATCTTTTGGTTTTGTACCATGTTTTAATTCCATTGGTGACTACCAGGGGGATACAGTGATTACAAATGCTTCTTTTTAGAACTAATGGGATTTTAATGTTTTGAAGGTTGTACTTGCTCTTCTAAAAGCTTGCCTATCTAGAGTGATTCTTCTCTTGATTTCTTCTTCTTTTGAGGATCTCATGGTCTCAGTTCTTGAATAAAAGGCCATCTAAGTCAGGTTTGTATTCATCAAACTGAACACGGGTATAATATCCCATAATGCATCCCTGCTAGAATATAAGATTATTGTAAAGTACGCATCTGGTTGATGAGATTATAGATTTTCCTTCATAGACATTTATTTTTAAAACCTTGTATACGCCTGATGTTAGGCGGAGTGAATTCCTTTTCCTCGTTATTTATTGTTGCCATGGTGCTTATCTTGATGCCATCCACTCCTTTATCTTTGATTTATGGAATCTTTTGATATCTTTTCCACTTTTTTCTGTTTTTCTCTGAAACCAGTTGAAATGAGTCACTTTCAGCTCAGCTTAGAGACAAGAACATTCAGGACAATTAAAAAATAGATAGAAATGAGATAGCCTCCTTTCTAACCCTAAGTTACTGGTCTTAACATTCATGCATAACGTCAAGTATCTCATCCATTTTCTATGTATTGTCGAGATTAAAGCATTAATGATACTGGTCAACAATATCGAACTTGTTTTTCTCATGGTAGCAGTACAACATCTTTTTTTTGACACAGATTACAAATTTTGTAACACGTCTCACTTTTTTTTCTATGAACATATTCTGTTTCCAGTTCTACTGTACATGAGGCAATATAGGCGAGGGTCAAATGAAAACACCTCTATGTTTCTACTGCTGCGAAAGTCCCTTCCAACAATCTTCACTCTCAGAGCCAAGCCATTCATTCATTCAAATAAAAACAAGATTTGTATCAGTCGGAACTTTTTGATGCAGAAAATCAAAATTAGTATACATGAAATATTCAAAGAAGGTACTATGCAGAAGGACAAATTAAAAATGTTGAGCTTTGAACACCCTAAGGTGCTCTATAGGGATTAGAGGCTATAATGCAGCCTCCATTTTATCATGAAAACTAGATGTGATGCAAGAAAATGGATTGAATATTTGGGATCAGCATCCAAAACTACATAAAGTGATCCACAACACATGTGATGAAAATTTGTTGATGACCTATGTAATTTTAGAAGTTATGATTTATTCAACACTTATTCATAGAATACCTTCCAACATTAAAAAAAGGGAGTGTTCATGGTCACTGTCATAATGTTAACATATATAAATAAAATTGCAATTGTGGCTAGATGATTGAAATTGCTGAAATGCCTTGAATGCTGGAAAATAAAAACAAATGCTACAGAGGAAAAGAAGCCATAAGAAATGGTTTACTTCCATCATTTCATCTATTGTATGACTGTTATAGCAATATGAATAGAATTAATGAACATGATTGAAGAACAAGAAAAAGCAGTACATGGCACCAGATGGTAGCTCTGGAACTACCAAGCATACAACAGCAGCTGTCCTCCCTTCACTCACTCACTCACTCATTCACTCACTCACTCATTCACTCTCTCTCTCTATCATTACATTCCATGGAGAAAATGAGATCTAAATGGAGGACATGTCTAGAAAAATATGGACAATGTTGCACATCTCATTGATAGCACAATCATGTTGTATATTGAGCACTGGAGATCTGCCCACAGAATGTCCCCATTTTATTGTATACCAAGAGAAGGTCATAAAAAGTTAGGTCAGTTTTTACTTTTTTTTTCATAGAAGTCCCTGTGATAAAATAAATCCCTTCTATTTCACACTAGATTACTAAATCAATAACCTTGTTAATAGTCAGGTCCATTGATTTTATTGCCGTCAATATTATTTGGGAAAGGCCAACATTAGCTCTGAGACATTCATGCTGGACTTTAAGACAAGTGGGAGAGTATTTAGAAGACTATTACTCACTGCAACTCATCAAAACCCCTTTAACTGTCCATCTAGACATAATACCAGCATATTGGAGAACATGTGATATTAGAAACTGTCAACCAAAACTGACAGTATAGCTTTCTTCAGTCTTTAGGTTGATCTTTCTAGCTATGTATATATGATGCATACAATCCATACCAGTGGAACTAGAGGGCTGAAAATTTAAACATTTACACTATGTCTAGAAAAAAAGTTAATTTTTTTACCCCTCCCCCAGGTTTCAAGTGTGAGGTTCAACTTCAAACGTAAATTTATGCTAAATCAGTCCCCGAGTTTGTGTCTGTTGAGTTCATGCTTTTTTTTTTAAAATTTGGATTTACTTAGAGATCACTGCCCAACAAAAGATGAGGGAAGTAACCTCTTCATTGATCAGACCTTTTCCCATTTTTTTAATTGATCCCCACCTACATAACATGCTGCCAAAAGATGTTGGTCAAATGACAGTTTCTACTGAGTAACTAACCAGACCTGTCATAATACCAGTATATCTAAGTGTAACATTGGCATAGTTTGTTTTTTAAAAAGAATTTAATGTCCATCATATACCAGCATGTACAAAACCAGAAAAAACAAGCTGTCCAGGATTTATGTAACACTAATTGCTGCTCTTGACTTTATTTTATTATGGCATGTTTGTTTCACTATGGACAAGATATATAAGTGTCTATGCCAAATGCCCAGTTATTGTGGAAGAAAAAAAGGAGATTCAATGTTAAAATAGAATAAGTCCAGTGATAAGTTAGTCTGACTCATTACAATGTTCTACTAACAACAGGAACTCTTGTACATTTAATTCTACAAGGAACTGACATTATAACCCCTCAACTATTTCAGTTTTCATAATACTCGACAAAAATTTCTTACTCAAGTTACCAAGGAGATAACTGCTTATTGTGAAATAAGATAAAAGCTGTACGTTTCTCATACAGGATTCTGACCACTAAAAGTTGCCATGATCTCTTGTAGTTTATTGTCCTAAATTATCTCAGTTGTTTTGAGGTCACTCTGTCAGTTACAACAGAATAATAAGCAGGTATCAAATCTATCTTTTTTGTAGCCGTGTAAAAAAAATCCATAAGTAAAATAAAAGAAAATAATCAGTCAGTTATTTAAATTATGGGTTGATTTATTTTGCCATATAATCAGGAGCATTTTTAGCTCTAAAAGCTCTGGTATCTTTTTTTTTTCAAAAAAAACTTTTATCAATAAAAATATAAATGGCAGTGAAAAATGTTGATACTGTTGAAAAATTATGACACTGAAAAGTATTAAAAAAAATTGGATTTGATCATGTTTTGTTGTAACATAGACTATTGAATGCCCTCAAAACTGCTGCAATAATAATTTGAGACACTAACTATAAGACTGCTGAATTTGCTAACTTAATGCATTTCTGTTGTCTGAAATGAATGAAAAGCACAAGCAATATGAAACCTTTTTTTATGATTGGATGTGGAAATGATAGTCTTTAATTCATTCTGATAACATCACCAATTGAGTGGAATTTGACAATGATGAGTAATATATTATTCAATGACTTGCTCAAAGTAATATCCACACCATTGTTGTGTTGATTGCTTCATTTCAGCTAGAGAGCTCTCTGATCTTCCTCAGGTGTATGTTGCATTTGATAATCTTATGGTTTTTTTTAAAGACAATTCTCAAGTACCTTTGACAAACTTTCATCGCTTGTATCAGTACGGAAGTGAAAGATGGAAAAGAAAAAAAAAAGTTTATTTCCAAAGTTTATATAAACTTTGGAAAGGCCACGGAGAAAATGATCAGTGATCAAAACAACAAAGATGAGGATGCTAGACTTGATGATTCCTCAAATAAGAACACTACTTCACCTCAGAACTCAAGATAGCATTAGCTGAAAAATATCATGCGATTATAGTTATCTGTAATGTGTTTTTTTTTCTTCTGCTAGCACTTGAAATGGGCATTGGTCATCATTCTCAGTAGCCATTTAATGGCTAATTCCCAATAGAAACCTAATTCCAATTTCCCAATTAAGCTGACGGTTTGTTTAGTTTTTAAAAAAAGGCAAAATAAATATAAATACAAAAATGCAGACCTCAGAAAGTATTCCAATCTTGTAAAAAAGATAATGAAATCGAATTCTTGGCAATACCCTGTTGGGGTGTCATGGGAAGATGGAGAGGTGCAGTCGCATTATTTTGTCTATTTCTATTCTCCTCTATTTTACTTGAGCAATTTATTATAATCTACTTCTGGCTTGCTTGGTCCATCAAAACTTCACCAAAGCTGAGTTGGCTGTATATTTTGGGAACACTTTCCTTACCCTGTCTTTCATTGCTTACCTTATAACACTGGACAAGGAGTTTGATTTTTCTGGTTTTGGAATCTGTCCCCTAGACTGGTTGCCCACCAAGGCTGGAGAGCCCAGTCTGCCCAGCTATTTTATGCATAGCTGGGGGAGCGAAGTGGATTCATGTCTTTCCCAAAGGGATTAGTGCAAAGTGAATACTGTCACAGCTGGAGTTTGAACTTGGTTTCGCCAATTCCATTCTCTGTGCTGTTAACCTTTAGGCCACCTGCACTTCTTTAATCTCCGAGCATTGTTGCCTTTTCGAGTGATTTCTTTTTCAATTTTTCTGTATACACTAGAATCTCAAATTTGAAGAAAAATTTATCTGAAAAAAAACATCGAAATTGGTGACACCGGACTCACAAATTCAATAAATGAAAGTAAAACAGGTTAGTCACTCGATAGAAACCATTCGGTAACAACTGTCTTCTGGCAGCATGCTGTGTTGGGGGTGAAGAATCAAAAAATTGGATAAAAGGGATGATAAATTAATAAATTACGTCTCTCAGATTTTGTTGGACAGTGATCAGTAAAAAAAAGTTCTGATTTTTCAAAAACAAGCATGAGGACAGTCAGGCACAAAAGTGATCAATATAGCATAACTTGGATTACAAACTGAACCCCCAGCTAAAGACTTGGGGCAGAAAGGGGGGGTCCGAAAATGAAAACTTTTCCTGTAGACAGAATAAGGAGTAAATATTTACATTTTCAGCCCCCTAGCTCCTTTAGTGCAGCCTGCATGCGTACACGCATAATATATATAATACATAGTCAGCCAGCCAGATTGACTTGAAAACTGAAAAACCTACGCTGACAGTTTTTAAAAAATACTTATTAATTGCCAACACGGCCTCGGTGGTAAATTCAACAAATTTTTGCTGATTCGTGGAGAAAACGCATCCTCAATAAAATTCTTAGCCAAATATTTACAGGAACCAACATTTAAATAATTTGACCTTCAATACACTGGCTTGCATTGTTATTTATTCAATTTCTACAATTCCAGCTATTCCAAGTATTCTGACAATTTTTTTAAAAAATCTTGTATTTGTTCTAATTAAGAGATAACAGTAGTTCACCTGCTTCTTCCAGGACAAATGACAGGTGACAAGTAAGTATAAAGTAAGTATCATGTCAAAGGAGATCTTGAGTTTCACCAAACAAATAGTTTGATGAAAGAAATTTGGTCAAATCACAATAACTTATTTCTGATCACCCTATGGAAATCTAACATTTCAGGTAAGTGGTTTATGTAAAAAGATATATATATATATATCAAAATGTGGATTCTATTTCTAGCTCTGCTCTAAACCAACTTAATATTTAAAGTTGAATGTATCAAGCACTATGAAATAAACCCATCATACATGGGATATTGTCTTTTATTGCATCCCTGATTTGTACTGTGTGGTATATATGTATATGATATTTATATGTATATATATCACATGTACAGGCTGCACTAAGAAGGCTGTAATTTTCAGCATTTACTCCTTATGTCTAAAAAACACTGGAAAAATATCTCTGGGAATTCCTGGATCTACCCTAAAATTTAATCAACTCCTCCTTATCTTGTAGTCCACCCTCTCACAATATTTCATTGAAATTCATTGGGTACTTTAGGAGATATCGGGTGGACAGACAGACAGAAAGACAGAAAGGTTGACCTGACCGAATACAGACACCTCTTAACTTCATTGGCAGACAAACATCTAACTATATTACACATTATGTGTTGGTCGCTCAGTCGGTCCGACTGTCCTGGGCAAAAGGGAGCATGATATTTTTACAGCCTCAGATTTCCTGACATTCTAATTCCACTCCCTTCTTTTCCCCCTCTCCAGCCAGTCACTATTGCACACCACCCTCAACTCCATCAGCATAGCAACCCCAAACCCACCCAATGTAAAAAATGGAAAGGGACAAGTGGGACTTCTTAAAAGTTATTGCTGAAAAGTAAAACTATTGATCCTCTATAAATAATGAAACTGTTGTCATTTTCGACGACAGTTGTGCATTCAGTATTCTTTAACCATAAGAATCAAAACAATGATGAGGATACTCGTCCAAATGATTAGAAACCATCAACCAAAACTGTTAACATAGTCTCTTTCAGTTTTCATGTTGGTCTGGCTATGTATGTAGAATGCATTCAGGCACATCAATAGAGCTAGAGGGTTGAAAATTAAAACATTTACTCCTATTATATCCAGAGGAAACATTTTTTTTTCAACCCTTCTTCCCTAAATAGTTTTTAGTGGGAAGTTCAATTTTCATTGCAATTTTATGCTAAGCTGATCCCTCAATTCGTGTCCGGCAGCATTCAAGCTTGTTTTTTGAAAATTCAGACTTTTATCACTGCCCAACAAAAGGAGAGAGATGTAGCTCATGCATTGATCACCCTTTTTTCCAAATTTCTTGATTGCTCACCTCCAACAAGGCATGCCGCCTAAAGATCTTGGTCTCGTGACAATTTGTAATGAGTAACTCACCAGACCTGTTCATAATCTAATGGCAATATTTCATCTTTGAACTTTAGACAACATAAACCTTATAATATAAACAAACCTGACTAACAACCTCGGCCGGTTGATGTCTCCGTGAAAAATATGCAAAAAGTAATTGATTGGTTCATCATAATGTCAAACATGAGACACAAATATCTGGAACATATTCTGTCCTTGTTAAGTAAACATAAGTCAAATATTTAGAGCAACTTAAGATTAATTCATTTTTCTTAGATAAAAGGATTTACTTCAATAGATTATCATGTAGTTACCCCTACATGGTATAACAAAAATACATATATAGGGTTATTTGACCGTATGTTTTTTTCCATAACTGCCTTTTGTTCTTTCTATAATCAGCATCACTTATTCTGTTGATCATTTTTTGTACTGGGTAGCAAAAAAGTTTTGAATGGGCTTAACACATTCATATCTTCTTAGTTATAAGGATATTTAATCAAATTTTTTGTGAAATTTATAAACAAGGAGAATTTAATTGACCTATAGACGGAAAATTGTTTTGTTCAAATGCCCGCCATTTTCAACTTCACAAATTCTTGCTCTATCAATAACATTCTGCATTTCGAATGGTATCTGCTCCTCATATACAATTTTCAGCATTTTGGACTGAACGTGAATTCCGTGTTTGTTGGTGATCACTGATGGGGTAAGCAAAAGATGAAACATGTACTCAGATGGCAGAGTCCGTTGTCTGACATTCAGATAACGGAAATATATTCTTAAAGGTAAAATTCTATGATCGTAGTTCATTTCTCAGTTGTGTACTTTCCCCATGATGATTTCCCAAGGGTTCCTTTACATATCTGAAAAGAGGAAAAACAAAATTATTAAAATAGTAAGGGTTATGATTGTTTTAAATACCTTTGTGACTTTTGTGCCAGCCTGTTGTATGATTGGTAGATCACTGCATTTTGTAATCAAAAGTATTATCTTTGTACTTTAAAATTTCTGTCAAAAACTCAACCAAGAAATTTTTATTTCTCTGAAATTTCTCTCTCTCATATATATATATACATATATATATATATATATATATATATATATATATATATATATATATATATATATATACATACATACATACATACATACACATATATATATATATATATATATATATATATATACATACATACATACATACATACACACATATATATATATATATATATATATATACATACATACATACATACATACACATATATATATATATATATATATATATATATACATACATACATACATACATACATACATATATATATACATACATACATACATATATACATACATATATATATATATATATATATATATATATATACACACATACATACATACATACATACATATATATATATATATATATATGTAAGTGCGGCTGATTTTGTTGATATTTTGATGTTTATTAACATCATCACTAGAATATATACTGAGGATGGTGTGAATAAACACGGAGATATTTATAAGTAAGGGGCATTTTGTTTATGTTTCACTGTTCATTTTCTCTAAAACATGTTCTAATAATGATGATAATAATGGTATTCTGGGTGAAGGCCTTAATGATGGCCTCTTGTACTAGGTTTTAATATCTTCATATATTGTTCGGCAATCAGATGATATCGCATAGAAGTCTGCATTAGGATCATGAGTAATTCCCTTTTGCTGCTACAGTCCTTCCAGATGGTTTTTATGTGCATTCAGACTCACTAACTCAACCATTATCTCTGGAAGATTGTTCCACTGATCAGTGACTCGGCACTTGAAAGAGAATCTTCTGATATCTTTTATACAGCTCTCTTTGTACACATCGAACTTGTGACCTCTGCCGTGATCTTGCAAATGACTAGATTGGAAATGAAAGAAGTTTTGTTTCATCTTCATTGTAGTAAGTATGGCATTATGTTGGCCATAACAACTGTACTCTTCTAGATTGTCCAGAGTTTGTAGTTTGGTGTAGTAAACCCCCTTTTTGCCCTCAGGATATAATGTCAAGGCTTTCAGGCAGGCCATTAATTTGTAATTGGTGGTTAATTCTCACCCAGATTGTACATTGTAAAAAGCAGAATAATATTGTATTGTAATAAACCAGATTATATTGTTATATCCTCAGGTGTTGAAACGGTCAGCGATTTTTCTAGTCTAGTGATTATTAATTGATGTATGTCCTCATATGACTAGGCATACTGGGCAAAAGATTTTATTCATTGTTTCCATTGTAATTGTAGGTTATTATGGAGCCAGGGCGCTAGCTGACACTGAACCCTCATTGTCTGGATTCCAGAGTGGCTATAGCAACTACTAAACTGATGTACTGCCTTAAAGGGCTTTAACTGCCCTGCTAATTATCCATAGCTTGAGAAGGGATTCATACTTTTAAGCAGCCTCTGCAGAAAATCGAACTCATTTGCTGATTGTTTCCTGTGCAGGTAACCATTATGCCACTCTGCACCTCTGATATAGTGGTTAGGAGTGAAAAAAATAAAACAACACAAATTTGCTTTTCTGTGGTTGAGAGCTGTTGCTCTATTTGAATGTAGAATGAAAAGAATAAGAGTGAGATTGAACAAAGGACAAGCTTTCCTTTTTTCAAATCATCTGGCCATCTCCAACAATGTGGTCGTGGTACCCTTCTCCACATGCCTTGAAGCACTGGGCACTTGAAAGGCATGGACAATAGAATGCCCTGCAAACCTGGATATTTCAACACTTTGACTCTCACTGAAGAACCGTGGCATAGTAATTTCTTTATTTCAAATTTTCTGTGTTGAAGAAGAGGCAAAGCTTCTTTATTCTAAATTTTCTGATCACTTCCAACAATGTGGTTATAGTGCTAACCCTGTGCATCTTAAAGCAATATGCACTTGAAAGGTGGGGACAAACAAATGCTCCGCTATTGCTTCAGAAGTATGAAAACGGCTCTTCTCTGGTTTTCCCCCAAAATGCTTACTGGTCATTTTGAGTATGCATTACATGATTAAAACCTCATCAGCATGATGTGTACTTACTTGGTAATGTGATCAGTGACATGTAATGTTTTTGTTCAATCATGTCATGTTACCAAATAGAAGAGACAGGCTCTTTCGATCATTCCATTCATGAGCCATTTGGGTTAATAGATTAAATTTGATTATCTACGAATATATTTTTTCAGAATTACTGTCATCTTATTAATTTTTGACTAGTGTTTTCTTCCATCAAAAATTAGGATGAAAGAAAACAATGAATAATAATAGTGGTTGAAAATGCTTCATCTAATGAAAACTATATAAAAACTAATTAAAAACTAGCATTCCAAGGGAAATCATGAATCTCTACCACCCATACATGCTTTTTTCACCTCGCTAAAAAAGTCTGAATTTTCAGAATACAAGTGTGAATACTGCTGGAAACAAACTAAGAGATTAATTTAAACTTTCATTGCAAATTGAATCCCCCCACTAAAAGCTTATTTAGGAGTGGGGGTAACTTTTGAAAAACAAAAATTTTCCCCACTGAGTGTGGCGAGTATGCGTGCAAAATTTCAAGTAATGATCAAACAGTATTTACACCAGTCTGCTGTGGGTAGCAATGATTAATACTGCTACTGCTTTCATTTTTTATGCTTTAATGTTGTTTGATAGACAAGGTTTCTCTTGAGTAGATGTGTATTGTTGATGGAGTTATGCATTCAGCTGTATATCCTTACGGCCAAATCATGTTGGATACACCATTTCTCTTATGATCACTGAAGTTGAGCAATATTGAGCCTGATCAGTACCTACATGGGTGATAGTCTGTGTATACTAGGTGCTGTAAGCAGCAGGGTAATCATGTAGAGAGCCTACTGTGGCAATCCCATTAGTCCCCCTTCAGAGAAGACCAATCTCAATACCATTGTACTATTTCAGTTTCATTCATCCTTAAAAATCTTTATTACAAAATTCCCTTCAGCCATGATTTAATTTTCCTTGTGTTTTTGATTACTATCATCTTATTCTTCCTTGTGAGTAATTTTATACTGAATCAATTTTGTATCATGAGCAAAAACCATAAATCAACTCATTTCTGAATATTTCATTCCTGTTTTTTTCAGTGTCCTAAAATATATATAGACAGAACTAAATTGACACAGAAAAATTATTTGGATTTTTCTAGCTTACATAAAGTTAGTTAATAACAGTATTAGAACTTGGGATTGGATTCTAGAAAAAATGTTTTCATATTGTATATGTTTACCACAAAAATTACTTTTCTGAGTTTAGAAAAAATATGAATATATGATTAAATTTAATCATTCACCCCTCTTAAAAGCACCGACCTACACTATGCTGAATAATGCAAACTGAAGCCCCCTGCCCCCCTCTCCCATCCTCTGTGGTCTGGTTGCAGGTAAAAAGAAATGAATGAAGCTGAATACTGTCTCTATGTTTTCTATTTGCTGCAAACAAAGGAACCATTAATTGCTGTGAGCATTTGTCTTTTTCATGTTTACTTAATGTGGACACGATGGATTGAGAAATATTTGCATTTCATGTTTGACAAAGGCCACTTGATAAATCTCTTATCATCTTTGTCACTTGGATACGGAACGATTCTGTTAATCAATATTTCTACTTTGGGAGTATTGCAGATTTTACAAGTGTAGCATCCTGGCAACAGAAAAGAAGTCTCAAAAGTTTTCAATCTGATTCAGTGATTATATATATATATATATATATATATATATATAATGCATAAAAGTGAATGTCTTTTTGTCTGTATTAATGTATGTATGTTCCAAGTTGTTGGCCACAGTTTTGCGTCTAGGAAGCTGAAATTTGATATAGAGGTACATTTTTTCAAGGTGGAGGCCATAGCCCATCGGATTTTTTTTGACTCTGTATTTGAATGGATCAAAATCTCATTATTCACTCTTTTTCATGGAAATTAGTCATAAATGATTTATTAAATCAGTTTAAATCTTTATAATAACTAGCAGAGAATCCTGGCATTGCCCGGGGAAAATAACTGAACATCTGAAAATGCAGAACAATGTTTGAGTGTATTGAGTGTAACTGGCAGCTTATGCGATCAAATCTTAGCATGGGTATCATACACCCTCTGGCATGTCTGTGAGAAGTATGTTCTTTAATACATTTCTCTGGACACAACACAACAAATAGAAAAAAAGATTTTTTACACCAAGAGCTTATTCGTAGATTTATGACTGGAGTTAAGTTGTATTAAAAAGAAACATCAACATTTGTTTAACCACTAAAATATTTTTTTTTTCCTGAAGAAACTTTTGGTGCTTTCAATTAATATGGTCTTCATTGTTTTGGAAAATGTCAGTTTTGGAAGAAGACAGATTTTTAGTTTGGAGCGTTCTATTCATGTTGTAGCTCTATTATGCTGACCCGGACTCTTACTTGATATCAGGTGTACAAAAGTACGACATTGAAGTATCTAGGTTACTCAAGATGTGAAATGAATTAGGGGATTCTTAAAAATTTTCAATTGTTCAGATAAATTTGTGTTTTCAAAAAATGATTTTGGTCAGTTGTACGATAGACGGAGAGTAAGTTTCCAGTATTGTATTTACATTGTAAAAAAACAAACATTTTTTAACTGACGCTTATCAAAAGATAACGGTTGTTATTGATTGAAAGCACAAAAAATTCTTCAAGAAAGAGATTTTTGATATGTTTTTTTTCCTTACACTGGTAAGAGAAATCATAACCTAAAAATCAACTAAAAAATCAAGATGAAGCTAAATAGTTGCCAAAAATTAATAATAGATGTTCATGAAAGGGCTCCTCTATCTCTTTTTTCTATTCACTATTGATGAGACAAATGTTTACACTCAGTGTTATAAAAGTAATAGGCACTGATGCAATTAGTCTTTAGTTATAATCTTACTCTAATGGAATACAGAAACAAATTACCCCCCCCCCCCCCCGTCGAAAAAAAAATTAAAAAAATTGCAAAACATAATTTACGGTGTTTACTGTTCATCATGCCAAATTACTATTTTTAAAAAAATTACTAAAATATTGCAGGTCTTCACATCAAAGGAACCTTATCATCAGTAAAGAATGATGGTACTGTACAGTTGTTTTATGTAATGGCAACTTGGTGTTCCCATACAAAAAGAATATCATTGTTCACTGGTAACCTGGTTGACACTAAGGTATATTTCAACTTCTGCCCTACCCCTGGAGAGTGGCCAGAGACACCCGTGTTGTCAGCATCTTTTTGAGGCACTTGATACGAAGTATGATGAACTCATTTAATTACATCTATTTTAGGTATTCATAAACCTGGGCGAGGCTAGTATCTATCTTGATGATAAACAATGTGATTTTTTTTCTATTTCTCTCTCTCTCTCTCTCTCTCTCTCTCTATCTATATATATATATATATATATATATATATATATATATATATATATATATGTACACACGTATATATATGAACATTTCTGTAATTTTCATGATTTATCTCAAACAGACTTTCGCTTTCAAAGCTTTGATAAAACATGGGATGGGTGAAATGCATATAATGTATAACACTCTTTAATAACAAAAATTGATCTGTACTAAGTAATCTCAAGTCTTTTTCCGTTTTCATTTTATCAATATTGTCAGATCTACATCCTTTCTCCTCTCTCTCACACACGCACACACACACGCACACACACACACACACATATATAAATATATATATATATATATATATATATATACATATATATATATATATATATATATATATATACACACACAGTATATGTGGTACAAATCAGGCTAGAAGTATAACATAATATCATGATGTATCAATATTATAAAGCCACTTCTGAAATGTAATGGATTTATTTCATAGAGTGCTCGATACATACAACTTTTTAATCATGAAATTAAGTTGTTTTAGAGTGAAGCTAGAAATAAATGGGATAATGTGGATTTGCTACACAAACTAACTCATGTTTCTGTCAAATCTGATTTACCTGATGTGGCCCGGAGAGGGCAGAAACATGAGCTAGTTTGTGTAGCAAATCCACATTCTACTATTTATGTATATATACACACACACACACACACACATATATACAGATACATATATATATATATATATGTAAACATATATACGTACATATATATGTATATATATATGCATATATATGTATATATATATATATATATATATATATATATATATATGTATATATATATATATATATATATATACATGTATGTATATGTATATATATATAGATGTATATGTATATATATATAAGTATGTATATGTATATATATATAAGTATGTATATGTATATAAATATATGTATATATATATGTATATATATATATGTATATATATATATGTATATATATATATATATGTATGTATATATATAAACATAAATGTATATATATACATATATGTATATATACATATATATTAATATAAATGTATATATATATATACATATATGTATGTATACATATATTTATATATATACGTATATGTATATGTATACATATATTTATATATATACGTATATGTATATGTATACATATATTTATATATATACGTATATGTATATATATACATATATTTATATATATACATATGTGTATATATATACATATATTAAGATATATATATATATATGTATATATATACATATATGTATATATATACGTATATGTATACATATATGTATATATACATATATGTATATATATGTATATATATACATATATGTATATATATACGTATATGTATACATATATGTATATATAC
>OY735206.1:6866970-6916970 GCA_963457665.1 Thysanoteuthis rhombus | reverse complement strand
TTCTTTTTCCATTCATGCTTTGACCATTTTATTCTTCAGGTTTCCCCATAGGAATTGTCTGATCATAAAACTCAAGATAGTCCTTTTTTTTCTCCGCTAGTTGCAATATAGTAAGTTCAAAGAAAAGCTGGAGTTGCTTTCTTTTCATTTTTTGTGGGCTGCTTTTATATTTTGTACTTGAATAATACCACAAGACAAGAGAGGGCGGAGACAGAGAAAAACAACTCTTCAACAAAGTCTATAACTTAGAACTTGGACAAAATTATATCATCTGGGAAGGAAAATAAAATGGAGACCAATTTTGGGAGTTATCAGCCGAAACACATAAAAGTATTCAGGAAACATAAATAAATAAAATGTGCATGGTAAATGTTTCTCTGTACTGGTAGTTTTTTTCATTAGATATCATACGCATTCTTATCACTTGAATTAATGTGTATATTTTTGTTGTATAAATACTTTTAATGTAAATTGTTTACACAATTTCCCACAGAGGTATTTTTATATAATGAATAAATACAAGTATGTAAAGAAGAGAAAAAATCCACTTTTGTAAACTGCTATTGCAATTGCACTCCTTCTCATTAATAATTAATTTCTTTATTAATTTACCATCATTTTATTTGTTGCTTTTTATCACATAATAGTAGCAGAAAATGAATATTAATGATTTACGATACATTGTAGTGGTTCCTTTATTTCTACTTGAAATAGATATGAGCTTTTGCTACGAAACCTTTTGCTAATATACAAAACGTCACTTCGTCTGTTGACTCTCTATAAAAGCTCTGAACGCATGTGTTCACTCGCTCATTTGCCTCAGCATTCCTAGTTGGTTATTTCTTCCTTTCCTTCTCGCTAATCTTGTGGCTGGTAAAGTTTCCATTCTTTGATCGTGACTATATATCATCTTTTGTTTCTAATCTTTCTCTTTGTAGGAATCCTCAAGAGCATTATAGCTACTCAATGCAAGCACTGCAATTATTTCACTTCGCCCCTCTAGCTCCTTCTTGCACCTAAAAGTGGGCCAACCACCTTTTGATTATTCAGCCCAGTCAAACCACTAGCACTCATTATTACAGGCACGACTAATCAGGCTCCATTAGATAGATCAACCAAAAAACATTAGACACGTTATGTCATGTGTTTCCCTAAGTAATTCTCTCCTCAATTTCATTAGATGGTCATTCCTAGACATTAAAAACTAAACAGGTCTCTCTTCTCTTCACGATTGATCATATTAATGTTTCTTTACGTGTATTTCCTTTCAGCATTGTATTGTTATCAATGTTTCTTTACTAAATGTACATTTCATGTTTGACTAAGCATTCAAAATTTTTTTGTCTTCAACAACTAGGCAATCTGGTCGCTACAGAAACTAACAGCCAACACTACTCTCCCTCACTCACTATAGGAACCACCTATAAAAGGTAACTTTTCTCCAGAATCTAGATGTATATAAACTCTATTTTAGATGTTTTTCCAGTGTAAATAACATCTAGATTCTCCTGAATCTATATGTTAATAGTTTTTTTTTTTTTTTTATCATATCACGGTTGTTACCTTGAGCAAGTGGATCCGAAAGGTTTACCATCATCATTACTACAAGTTGAGATTTTTAAAAAAAATCACTAGTATCATTTCATTGTTAAAAGTGAGCTGATCAAAAACCAAGATGGCTGATGATGGTCATCATAGCCAGGGATTGCAGAAGATCTTTTTCATGTTTTCATTTCCAGCTAATTTTATAGCTAAAAATGTACGCTTAATAATCATACGAACACTCGCTTAATGTTTAAATTTTATTTCAATATGTTTTTCAAAAATTATAAAATTGTATATTTTCACAGCTGATGTAATTTATTAATTGATATTTGTTGCTTCTATCTTATTTCAATATCCCTAACTACTGTATCCTACTAAGTAATAAAATTTTGGCTTATATATTTTTTTACCAAAATCTTATGTAGCTACGTTGTTCTTACTAGGAGTCTAAGATCTTGTTTTTGTAATACTGCAAAAAATCAAGACTTTCTATAAATGTTCATGTACTTTTCTGATTTTAGCTATTTATTTTCATTTGTGTTAAGATTTGATCAATGCATTGTACAATTATACTTTTTGGAACCATTGTTTGAGTTTTCGAGCATACTTAATATTTCCAGTTATAAATATGGCTAGATTTTTCTTCTTTATTCCCAGCTATATTTATCCATCGTAGGAGCAGACTTTTTGCAATATTTTCCACTAGTTGATTTTAGGACCAGATCTGCTCATCATAGCACAGTCTCAAGCCAATGAGAGTGAGCTCACATTCACAGAAAAAACAGCTTTACAGCCTTTTGAGAAGAATGAAAAAAGTTGGTGAAGTGAGTATCTCCATCTTATTCTTTTTCTTTTTAAATAAAGTCGAGAGAGAGAGAGAGAGAGAGAGAGAGAGAGAGAGAGAGAGAGAGAGAGAGAGAGAGAGAGAGAGAAAGAGAAAAATGAATAACCCAGTTATTTTTTTTTTATTGCACTGAGAGAATCTGCGTTTCCGCACGTAGCCTCATGTGATTCAGACGTATTTTTCTGTTTCTGTGACGACATTTTCAAAGGGAAGCAATTCTTCTTTTACCTAACCAACTTGAAACTTGTGAATGCTCACTAACGATTACCCGAAGACCTTAATATTCTGGTTAGCTGTTTCAGTAATATATATACATAATGAGAGAAGGGGGGATTAAGAACTGTGTCTGTTACACGCAGTATCTGTAGCAGTCATCAGTCCCTCACTACCCTCTTATTAAACTACCTTTCTTTTCTCCTTTCCAACACTCACCCTCATATTAAACTTCTCCATCTTTCTTATCCTCTGAACTACCTTTTTTTTTTCTCCCTCCTCTCGTCTGACCCTGTCTATCTCATAGTATCAGTAGCAGCCTGTTGTTATACACTTGTAATAAGTAGTATACTAGTTATGTATGAAAATTAATTGCAGAGTCTCAGAGTTAATTTATTTGGACTCATTATTTTAAGGAATATTTGTTGAACATCAACTCTGTCACATGGATACATTTATGTGGACACAAACAATACAGTGAATAACTAGATGCTGGGTTTCTTCTCATTTAAGAGTTGAATAATTATGAGAGAAAATCAATTAAAACAGAAACTATGGAATGAAAAACACCAACACCTACAAAATCAGAGAAGATACTCTCAGTAATAGATTTCAATTTTAAACCAGGGAAGAAAATGAACAACCATAGTCATCAAAGATGGCAAAGAGTTCTATCCTTTTTTTGTATATGCATATGTTTGTACGCTTGATTGCTCCTGGCCAAACCGTTTTATCTAGAAACTTGAAAATTGGTATCAGTTCTCTGCTAGACCCCTTCTAAAAATGTTTTATGGTTTTTTGAAAAGCTTCCTGGGGTCCTATTTAGGTGATTTTATTTTATAGTTTTTTTTACTCTAGCTTATCTTCAAATTTTGATGCTACAGTTGTTCAGTTATTGACTATGATGGTAAGTCTTTCTAGTCATTTGCTTTGTGAATGAAATTGAAAGCATGTAATCCAATTTTATTTTATTTTATTAGATAAAGTATTATAATTTTTTTGCTACTTACTGCCTCCTTGATTAGTTGCAATAAAAAACCAACAAACTCAGGCTGGATTCCCTTCAGCAGTTAATAAATAGATTGACAGTACGGATAGGAATAAAGAATCAGTTCCAAGTGAGAATTGAACTCACAACCTTTTATGGAAGAGGGTGGCTCACTTAACATGCAATTACTCTTACCACTGAACTACTGAAACTCTGTGGCAGTTTGATACTCAACTTCTTTATTCCGATCTGCAGTGTTCATTCATTTACTCACTGCTGAAGGGAACCCGGCAGGAGTTTAATTGGGATAAAAAGAAACAACAATTAAGATGAAGGTAAAATAGCAGCAAGAAAATTAAAAATCAAGTAACCCTCGTAGACGTATTTTTTGATTGCTTCCATTCAATGTTATGTGTCAGAGCATTTTCATTAAAAAAACAGAAAACAAAGATTAGTTTTTTTACCTTCACTTCTATTTATTTTTTTGAATTCACTAACATAAAATGAAATAATGTCAATTTTTGGGGACGGAAGAGGAAGGGAGGGGTCCTGTATTTCCCCACACATGGTTATTGTCTAATTTTACTCATCTCGAAGACCAAGTTGCCAGGATCCTCAATGTGTAATCTATTTTGTGACTTTGATTCAGACTAAGGTGAGTAATGGCAATTGTTCCCAAAAATCTGTGAAAAGTGTTGTAATTGAAGGCAATTTGTCTTAGATTTATAATACACTTGGGCAATGCCTGAGTCCAAAGGTGAATATTTGGAAGGGACCTGACTTTGTGTGTTGAGCAGCCTGCCATAATTGTCATGTAAAAAAAATTTTTGTTTGTCATACGAAACTACGGGTTTGAAGTATTCCAGTGTTGCAAATTTAGATACAAAATATCTAAATTTATCTATAATTTTAAATAAAAAATCTATAACTTGTTTGTTTATGAGATTTCTCGAGAACTGCTGTGACAAAAAATAATCAACTCTACTCTGCACTGTCTGGTATTTTTCAAATGTTTACCCTTTACAATGACCAGTTGTCGAGTAATCTCAGTGCTCACACTGATTCCTTCAATTGTAGTTAGATGAATAATATTATTGGGAAACTTGGAAGAGAATTGTTCTCTCAGCTTTTAGGTTTTTGTTTGGGGTATGAATTGCTGGAGTGACAAAAACGTTCGCTGAAATCAACAACAGAATATAAATACAAGAAAAAAGATCCAAGGGAGACAACTGTTTTATTCTTATACATTTTCCTACTGGTTTCTAGTTGCATTACGTTTAAAATTCATTTGCAAAGATTAAATATGATAAAAAAGCCGAAATCAAGGAATAATTTCACGAAATGAGATTATATGGAATTTTGAGTAGCAAATATATCGAAACAAATTTTGTTGAAGTTTGTACATTCTGGAATAGAGGTAGGATTATCATCATCATCATCATCATCATCATCAAACTTAGAATTGTACTAAGAGCTATGGAAAGAGCAATGCTAGGGAAAACTCTGAGGGGCAGAAAAAGAGGTAGGATATATGGATTTCTTTAAATTTTCAGGCTTAGTTATCTGATTTTAACAATCATAAAATTCTTATTTAAGCAACTGGATTATTTTTTTTTTTTTAGCATGCTCATATCTAACAATTATAGGTGACAAAATAATCAACATTTAATGCAGTTCACTGAAGAGTTACCTGGAATGAATACTGCCAACCAATATGACTATATAAATATCAAGTTCTATGACTTGCAATCTGTAAGACACTACAAAATCTTTTTATCCCTCTGATTAGTACTTTTGTACTAATATCAAAAAGTGTCAATGGTGAAGAGTTTGTTTCTTTAGATGGAGCTTGTTACTATTTGTATAATATTTTACTTATCAAATAAAAATGCCCAATGGTTGTCTCTCTTTCTACAATTTACATTAGGAATATGTATTCAACATTGTGATGTCCATTTTTATAACTTGGATTGATGTGTGAAACTTTAAAAAAAAGATTACAAGCTTATCAGTACAAAGAAAGATTTACCAGGCGCATTTTTTTTTCCATAAATTCTATATATAAATACAAAATTGCCCAATCAATTTATTTCCTATCCCAGGTAATCTAAATTTATTCTAAAATTATTTATATTTGTATTATTTTCTATACATAAGATGGTAAACTATTCCTGTATTTAAATATCCTTTGGGAGAAAAAATCTATTTGATTTTGGGACTCTGCTTTTGCATTTAAAATTTCCTGTCCTGATTTATTAAGAATTAAAACTCTGCAATTTGTAAAACCATCTGATATCTCGAAAATTTTGATTTGGTTTCCTCTTAAACAAAGCAGTCATGCCTAACTTTTACTCTATCCCAAGAACTTATATCTCTCATGTCATAGTTCAGAGAAAATCTAGCAGAATATATCTCCAATTTCAAAATTGAATTCCAATTACACTGTCCTACAATACTCCGATTGTGGTTGTATAATTGCTTTATAAATTTTTAGCATAACTTATGGATATCTTGATAAAATATCTCTGCTAAGCAAACCATGTAAAAAAAAAAAAAAAAAAAATGCCAGACTTTCTGACTGATTTAGGAGAATGTTCAATTGCAAAAACGAAGGGAGATAACCCATGGCTGACAAATCTATTCATATGAATAAATATCTTCAACATAGTCAATAATATGAAGTATTTCTCGTCCTCAAGAAGATAAATGGATTCAATTACCTCTTTTCCTGTTATCTGCTTAATGTGATACTAAATTTGACACTGTTATTGACCTGTTGTAGTAGGAGGGAGGCAAAAAACCCCCACTTTTTTGCTTTCACAAATAAATACAAAAGGAAAAAAAAAAAAAAAAGCATTCAGTCCATAAGTTTTGCTAAATAAACATATTCCAAAAGGGAGAAATGCTTTATTTTACTGAGTAAGTGAAGATATTATTAACTCATCAGCCATAGATTGTCCCCTTCAGCCAAAGTGATTCCAAAATTTAAATAAAAACACGTTAGATAAAGGGCTTTGCATATTGCAATCTTATTGCTTGTTTAAAAGCAAACATTCATAAATCAACAAATTATTCATGCTCACAATTTTATCAAGATCCAATAATGTTGAATCTTTCCAAGGTTGTTACTTCAGGTGTTGTAAATTGGCAGTATATGGTCACATGCATGTAAAACACGGTAGTTAAACACAACATACAAAGGCTCCAAAAAGTATAACTATACAACGTACTGATCAGATATTAGTTTAGCAATATTTTGTTTTTATCTGAATATTGAACTTTGTGCTTCCAAAATCCAAAATTGTTTTTGTAATTGCTTTTTGTCAAAAGATCTCTGGATGCACCTCAGTCTTAGCATTTGAGAAAGAACAAATCAATGGCTTTTAACTACATTACTATGTTAATATCTGATCAATACATTGTAGTTGTACTTTTTGGAGCCTTTGCTGTGTTTAACCACCATATAAATACATCCTTAGTACCAAGAATTCCATTACTTCCATTTATGATGCTTGAAGTAGCATTAACCCTTTTGCGTGTATATTTAAAATATATATCATATTTATATACATACATCCTATGTTTAGTAATAATACAAGATGGTTGCATTGAACCAGTAAGGAGGAATGAGCAGGTAGAGTTATCTGCTCTTTACCAAGAATTTTGCCACATCGGCAGTCAAGTATGGTCCTGAAACACCGGAACAGTGACGGGCTGAGAAGCCCAGAAATGTCCCAGTGGGCCCCTCAGAGTTGGGCTCTTCTTTAATGGTAGAATAATTATTTGTGGAAACTTTGGCTCAGAAAAAAAAAAGATTTAAAAGTTTTTTTTGCTCATTTCATCATATTTTCATGATCATTTAATTTTTTTTTTGTGATTGTCATATGATAATCAAATTTGAACTGATTTTATGATTAACCTATTAATTTGTACAGGTTCTTTATTTAACATTATTAAATGAAATATTGAAGAAATCAAGCATTTTATTTACCTAGTTCAAATCATTTTTAAGCCCAGTCTGCCACTGTTAAAAGAAAATTATCAAAATCTAAATGGATTTATTCCTCTATTTCAGTGATGTAGTCTCTTTCATTAAAAGTTCTACGAAGTTGCACTTATTTCAAATTGGTGAGAGATGAACCAAGTACAAAACTCTCACCTTATTGAATTTACTAACTATATTTCTATACTTCAGTTTTATACCTTTTTATAGGCCTCAATTCTATCTAATAGAATTGAAAATGTTGTAGGTCTTCTGATGGCCTAGTTTGGTTTAATTAATGTCAACAGCCAAGTTTAAGTAGTTTTATATTTTACTTAATTCGTTATTTTTTTTTTATGGCAAGGGAAAAGCAATTTTGTAATTGAATTGTACTTGTAAAATATCAAAAACATATTGTGCAGCATTATCTTGTTTAATTTGGTATTCAGAAAATATTAAACATAACTCTACTCAATTTTACCTTTGGATTATCTCCCCACTTAGTGTCAAGCATTTAAAAAAGTTTCTTCCTTCGAAAGAAAAGAAAAAAAAAAGTATTTCATGATTGATTGTGAACTAGTTCTCTACAAAATCACATAAAAATATTCGAACGAGCCAACCACAGCACTACAAAGTCATATAAGATTTAATAAAATCCTAGAATAAATACATTTTGCCCTCAAGCTTTAGCGAGAGAGTAAACAAATTTTATTCAAATAACAAGATCTTTACATAAAAAAAAAAAGTATTACTTCTCTCTCTTACCTGACTTACCACTTATTTTCCTTAAAGTTCATCCAAATCCAACTCTCAATATAAATCTTTTGGGTTCTGTAAATTGAAGTTTAAAGCAAGTTTACCGTCTTACCTGAATTTAAAAAAAAAAAAAAAAAAAATTCTTATCTGATTTCCTAAAGGAAAAGAAAAAGTCTTTGGCCAATTGTATATTTTCTATGTACACAAAGTAACCGCTTGTTGGATGCTATACCATCTCTTCATAGAGATGTCAATACCATTTATACCTTTGATCAAGGTGGGACCTTTAAGGTTAGAATCAAATTTTTTTTTACTTGTTCATTACATATAAGGGCTGTTTGGTGGCAGAGGTGGTTGTGTATCACTATCACTTGAGGCTTAGTATAAAGCGGGAATGTTGAATGCTTATTTTAAATGAGGGTAGCCCTCACTTGGAAAACTGGTGCAACACAGTCTTCCTACCTCTATTTGGCCTTGCGCTGAACAAAGCTATATACGACCCACACAAATAAAAGAGAAATAGAGCGAATAATCATTCTTGAAACTTTAACCTACAAAATAAATCACCCTTTTACAAATAAAACTACAGGGGTGGGCGGTATGCAGACAGGCAAGTGAAATTTCGTATATTTCCAAATCTTGTTCAAAAAGCAGCTTTTCATTTAGTTTGACTTCAGAACAAGCAAAGCGACTGAATATTGGCTTATAAGAGAAAATGTAATTGACGCGAAGTATTTGATTTTTAGCTGAGGCTGCTTGCATTCACTTTTCACAAACGCCCTTAAGAAAGGCATGAATCTACTTCTGCCCTTTCCTGGCTGTTGGTAAATAGTAAGGCAGGTTGAGTAAAGGAAGATGAGGTGCAGGGCTAGTAACCCTGCCCCCAAGAAACCTACTTAGCTATAGGATCTGCTGGCTGTGGTTCAAGTGTGTATTCAGCTTTTCCCAATACAAGCTACTCAGTGCAGAAGAACCTCTGTTTATGAACATGAATAAAGTCCAAGTGAAGGTTATAAGAATCTGTCAATGTAAGTTTCTCGGTTTTTAAGTGGGTCTGGCTGACTATGTATGTATGTATGATGTGTACAGACTGCACCAATGGAGCTTCAGGTCTGAAAATTTAAACGTTTACAATTCATGTCTAGAAAGGTCAGTTTATTTTTTACCCCCCCCCCATCCAAGTTATCAGGGGGTGTTCCATTTACAATGTAAGTTAATCCTATATTGATCCCTTGCTTTGTCCCTGGCAACATTCATGCTTGTTTATCGGAAATTCAGATTTTTCAACAGAACATGAGAAAGGTAACTTATTCACTGATCACACCCAACACAGCATGCTGCCAAAAGAGGGTTTTGTGACTGTTTCTATTGAACCAGACCTGTTCTTGGTGTGGTTGTATCATTAGCCAAAAAAAAAAAAAAACTTGTAAAATAACAAAAGCTTGTATAAATCATCAATTTGAAAAGCATCTTATTTTAGTCTGGAGGATATATATATATATAAAGAAAAAGATTTTAACAGTTTAAAAAAAATTTTTTTCTCACCACAAAGAAATCAGGATTCTTGAAACAGTTTCAATTTTTCTTGTGCAGAATAATGCATATTTAAATTTACTAAATGTCAGTTAAAAGCAGCTCGTCTAAAAAATTATTTATTCATATCCTCTCTCTATATAGAAATCAGATTCCATCACTTTGTTACACTATTTTGTTCATCACTCAAGAAAGTAGACCAGATAGATGTTTCTTATATTGCATACATAACCCCAAAACATGACTGAATAAAATGGTATAAAAAGGAAAATCACTTTTGCATAAAGCAGGTTTTAGAATGTTTGTAAAATATCTGAACATGAAGTTGGGAACATTTTCCTATTCTTAAGTAAAAAAAAAAAAAAAAAAATTCCTTAACATTTCTACAAAAAATTTTAAGCATATTGCAATTAACTTCGTCAAAGTTTCAATTTTGATTGCAAGAAAATATCAAAAAGTTGGTAGTAAAAAATAAAAATTACATTCGCATACTCAGAGCAGGTTTTAGACCATTTTTAATTTAAATTTTTGTCACCCAAAATTAACTTTGATAATACCATGATTGATATTTATTTGAAAACACTTATTCTTGGTTGTTCACAGGGGTTAGGGGCACCAAGGGGCTATGAATACGAAAATTCACAACTTTTTGCAGACCCACAACCAAACTCTTTTGGTCACCCAAACCAATATATCTTGTACCATAAACAATAAGCAAACACTTTACTATTTCCAAATTGTAAATGTAAAAACAAATGATTGAATTCAGTAAATCATATGGTAAAATTTTTAAATCTTAAAATTCAAATACATTTTTCTGACAAATATTTTTTTAGTCAAAAATGTAAAAGCAGCTTCGACTTGATCTACTCTGTGAGTATGCAGAAGTATTTTTTTTCTAATGATTAACTTTATGCTATTTTTTTTTTCAGTTAGAAAGAAAGTATTTAATTATTGCAATATTTTTTGAAAGATCGTTGAAAAAAAACGAACAAACAAAAAAACATTTGATTAACAAAAACCATAAATTTCATAAAACTACAGTGAAGTGATTATTTTTTCTGTATGCTTTATGCTAGTAATTATATTCATCTTAATATTTATAAGGCTCTTCAAAAAATCTTATCCAGTTTGAGAAGTTTTTACAAAAAGCAACAAAAATATCAAGATGAAGGTAAATAGTGGTATAAAAATGAAAAATAGTTCATAATGATTTATAATACTTTAACTACTAAAAAAATAAGTAATAAATTTATTTAAAGCACACTGCATTGGAAAAGGTTCGACTGTTTAACTAACCGATTAAGTGTTTAATCTGCATATAAACAGGGTTTATATTAATTACATAAATAAATTAACAAATATCATTACGATGCATTAATGATTTCCTGAACTTTCCACGAATTGTATATACTGCACAGATTATTTATGATGTGGTTTTCCATGGTACACCACAAAACTCAAAAGAAAATTCCCAGTAAATTATTCAAGATTGAACTGTGAATTATCTAACCATGAATAAAGAAGACACAAATATCAAGGGATAAATGTATTTAACTAAAATTAGTCAATGATTACGGAACTTGAATAGAGAAAAATATTACTCATTTGTTATTGGAAATTAGAGGTCTACTCAAAAGTAGGTATTGAGTGAGCTTTTCTTACATGTGTCTACAGCCTGCTTGAATTTACAAGCACCTCATGGGACAGCTGAAGTCTTTGAAATAGAAATCCTGGGATTAACAAAACAGTTTATGCTGATCATAATTATCGAGCAACAAACTCTCTTCAATAAAATCTTCTTTTTTGCAAGATATATATCCTATTATGGTTTTTCTTCTGAAAGTCCTATAACACACACTTGACGAAGCAGAATTCTTATCGCCAGTTTGTTTTGGTAGGTCAGTGCCAAAGGTGCACATTATGGTATTTAAGCAGCCTATCATAATTGTCAGGTAAAATAATTTTACATCCATCTTACGAAACTATGGCTACAAAGTATTTTGGTTACTTCTCTTCAGCGTTGTCAATTTAGATATTCCATATCTAAAATTAGTCCTAAATTTAGATATAAGATCTTCAATCTGTAATTTTGTTAAATTTATCTTGAAAATCTGATCCAAAAACCTTCAAATTCATTCCTGCACTACTTGGTATGCTGACCAATATTTTTGGTCCAGTGGTCAGTTGTTGAATAACCATAATGTGTACATGATTGCACAGAGATTTCTTCTATCGTACTTAGATAAGTAATTGTCATTGAAAAAAAGTTGGTTGGTCAGTTGATGAAGGTAAAAAAGTAAAGAAAATCTTGTTTCAAATCAGAAAAATATTTGCTTCTACACTTCAGATCAGAAAAATTTCATAGTTCAATTCTTGAGATGGAGACATGTAAACTAAACATCAATGCCTTTGATTTAGAGCAAAATCTTTTTCTTCTTTCTCTTCCCCTCTGTCACACCTTATGGCAAAGGGGGGGATACTTCCTGTGTCATGCAAGGCAATGATTTTGTCTCTTGTATCACACAAGGAAACCCAATCATTGCTTGTAGCAATTGTGAGTTTTTACAACACTCGAGATGGACTCAAGGGCTCTAAGATCCCTGCTATTTACCCTGAGCAAGTGGGAATAAGTGGATTCATGGCTTTTCCAAGGGCATAAGTGTGAAGTAAATGTGAAGTGTCTCAGCCAGAGTATGAGTTGATAATACTTAAAGGAGTATTAAAAAAAAAAACTGAAGCCCAAACAAGGCCCAAGAACTGCTACAATTGATATTTTTTTAAATATCCTTCATCAGAAATATGGATTATAAGTACCCTTATTTTTTTCATAATATTCTTCAGCTGATGTGTTCTTCGAACCCCCACCCCCTCAGGCATTTAGTTTAATTGGGTGGGGGATATGGAACCAGATTTTTACTGGCTGGTTACTCTTGTCTACAGAAATCTAGAACCAGCTACAAAAGAGAAAAAAAATAATCAATACACGGGAAGAAGGCCAAAGAATGCATTGGCTGAAATGTTGCGATAAAAAAATAATTCTTGAAAAATTCATTGCAATTAGCTCAAAAGTTTTTTTTTTTCTTTCTTTCAAAGGATCAAGAAAATGAAACGGAAGGACAATTTATAAAATTGTTTAGTTTTGTTTTGTTTTTCTTCGGGTTACTTCACAGCTTTCCAGACTTTATGCATTGGCAACACATTTTTAAAATTAATTTTTTTGCAGCATGTTACTTCAATTTTGTAAGCCAAGCTAGATATTCAATGTAATCCCAGCAGTTCAATTGACTCCAGAAAAGTATCTACTGGAAGATATACAAAATTATACCTAATTTTGTGACACACCTAGAGATTAGCGCTAACACATTACAACATCACAACACAGTTTGGAAAGCTCTGGCTTACTTGAGAGTCTGAACTAGTTCCACAAATCTTTGCCAACAACCCGCAATAGGATAAGAAAAACAAACTGAATAGTTTTTTGCTTTTTTTTAAGCTTTTTTTTTTTTTGTTCACTTGAGAATCCCTTTTACTTCAAGATATAAGGCAGTAGTTTCCATCAGATTTTCAGGGGATGAGGAAATAAATCATTTTATTCAGATTACACACACAACAATATGTGAAGTCTGATCTCAAAGCACAAATATTGGAGATTTTTTTAATTTGAGTAGTGGTAAAACATGAGAAGCAAAGCAAAGAATTTTTTTTTTTTTTAATTACCACAAAAGATTTCTCTAATCTAGGGGGTCTTCAAAGTGGCTAATATAGACCCCGGAGACTATCCAAGGGGTCAATAAGCGTTTAAGGGTGGTGGAGGGCTATGGAATTTTAGTGTTGGAAGCTGACATACATGTAAGAAATAAAAGTACATGAAACACAACTTGCTGATACACATACCTGATTTATATATAATTAGTTGTTTTTTTTTGTTTATTTTATGTCTGGTTTATTGAAACATACTTATTGATACAACAGCCCTGTCGTGAGACAAGAATTTGCCGTTTCAAAATCACACTGAAAAGCAGGGATTGGTACAGAAACCTCTGTATAAAATCTTTTCTAAATTACGTTCCCTTTGCTTCTCGTATTTTACAGGGAGCATATCAAAAGTTTTTTTGCCTTAAACTGTGTGTGTGAAAATTGAGATTTCCCAGTCAGAACTGGATTTAAAAAAAAAACAAACAAAAAAAAAACTTCACAATTGAGTGTGTGTGCCATCTGAATAAATTTTCTTTAATTATTTGAAGTCTTTCCAGAAGATAAGCCACATTAGATGGAAAATCTAAAATATTGTGAATCATTGAAAAAGTTGCAACACAGCAGTTAAGGTTTTGTGGAAAGAGTATTATTCAAACTGTACACTTTGTTAGGATCAAAGTTGAGAACTTTCAGAGACTGTACATAATTTGGTGATAAAGATTTCCAAATAATCCTTCAGTTTTAGACCAATCTGACTTTTTTTTTGTGATATTAAGTAAATGGTTTCAAGGGAGGTAAATATATATTTTTTGTACATGCGAAAGGGAGACATTGTGATCACTTTAGGACAGGGTCTTTTAGATACCAATAGCCAACATTAAGCAAAGGATATAAAAATTGGACAATATACATTCATTGTTATAAACAATTTTACTTTGGGAAAAACTAACATGAAATTTAGTGACTTCTCTGTCTGAGTGATAATCCCTCATCTACAAAATTTATGAACAGTATTCTTCGAACTGTTCGAATCTCATTTCTTTTCTTGAATAGGATGTTGCGTTCAAGAAATGAAAGAAGACAGTGGAATTAGCTCGTTTTAACTGATTGCTAAGATGGCCTTCCATTTTAATGTTCGGAAGTACACCTGAAGCTGGCTGTAGGATACAATGGCCAAAACATTGTGTTCAAGAAATGAACCAAGATGACAACAGTCTAAAAAAAAAAACTACACATAATATATAATTTATAATGAATTTTTGATTCTTTCTAAACAAAGTGTTTGGGATTGACTGATTTCGATGACATTAATTAACGAATAACAACACTTTCCTTAGTAACATTTAGGAGACTTACAAATTATACAACAATTTTAATGGGCTGATCGTAATATGAATTAATAAATATTTTTCTGGGATAGTTTTCATCATTCTATGTATTTTGTTGGGGACTACTGTTTTCATCTTTTGTTTTTAATACAATGTTTTGGTGGCTGCATTCTTTGATTTCCCAAGACAACATACAGCTGAAGAAAGCCTAAGAATGAATCTGCCAAAACTTTGACCCCTCCCAACAAAAGTCCTCAAACCTACTAATCAGCTTGCTTGCAGTGATCCTACTGGGATGTGTATTCACAATACAGGAACTGTTAGAGACGTACACTTTGGCTTATCTAATATTGTATGTACCCAATAAAAGACAAACTTGAGTTCATATCAAGTCATTAAGCTTTATATCTCCAATGGTTAACAATAATTCAAAGTTTTTAACTAAACATGGTAGAAGCTCTCCAAAATAATGATTTTTACTTTGACAAATCATTCAACTGCTCGTAGGCATCATTTCTTAAGGAGAAAAAAAATGAAAGGTTATTCGTATGTATATATACACACACACTATATATATATATGTAGTGTGTGTGAATATAGTGATTTTGTCAATTCAACATATTTGGCTAGATTTACTCATTTTTTTTATAAAAAAGATTTGATTTCACTACACAAAAAAATCATTATGCAAGCAATCAAGTTTTTTTATATCCTTGTTTTGATTAAATAAACTTTTGATCAAATCGAAACTACATTTTTTTGTAAAGAAAAAAAAAAAAGTAAAAGCTTTGCCAAATAGGCGATTCTGTTGATTTCGGCATAACATATATATATATATATATATATATATATATATATATATATATATATATATATAAAAGATGTTGATAATTACTTATTCCTTAAGACTTTCTTTCAAGGTGAGGTATCTATGGGTGTTCACTTTATCTTTGAAAGCATTAAAGAGATTAATTATAGAGAGATATTTTTAATAGTTCTCTTAAGAATATATCAATCATTTTTATTGATCCATTAGATAATTATTGTATAAACTTGTATTCAGACAACAGAATCTCTAACCTTTTTGGATGTTGTCAACTCAGAGTTCTGGCTGATCCATTCTTCAGCCTTTGTCAGGAGTAAAAGGAGAGAAAAGAGGCAAACCGTTCTCCCCTTACAAAGAAACTGGGGGGAACCTGTTTTCACCCCCTAATGTGGAGAAAATTCTAGTTATTAGTACAGGAACTGGCACAATTCATTTTCTTGGAGGGGAGAAAAAGGTTTGGCCAGTTTCTTTGCAGGAAGAAAACATGTTTGCCTCTTTTCTTTAGTTAAACACTTAATGAAGGCTGAAGAATAGATCAGCTGAAAAGTCAAGTTGACAACATCAAAAAAGGTAAGAGATTTGATAGTCATAACTAAACTTTGGATATTAATGATTCTTTCCCAAGTTATATACCAGGGATAGGCAGTCTCAAGCCTGCAAGCAAATATTGGGGTACTATGCTTACTTCTGTTTTAAAGATTCTAATAGATTAAAAAAATACTTGGATTGAAATAAATTGTGACAAAATTGGCTTCTTTGGATCCTAATTGGCATTTTTGGTTAAGCACAAATGATTCATTGTTATTCATTGATTTGTAGAAAAATCTAACTAGATATGCTTAAATGCATAATTCACATATTTCAAGTTTTTTATGGCATTTATCCGACCCAACGTCCAATCATTTATATGTGATCCTGCCCGTAGAGACAAAAAGGTTGCTAACCCCAGTTATCAACGATACTTATTCTCTTGATCATTAAAGACTATATTAATAGATTAAGAGAATAATTATTGCGTCGAAATTGGAGTATTTAATCCCCCTAACTTGTTGCATTCCAGATATCTAGTCACAAGAGAAGTATTTTAACTGCAGGAGGGAGGAATGGACATATCAATGTACAGATTGAATATACAAATTTCCATCAAAACCCTGAAAATGGGACCAGGGTTGTCACAGGTCAACAGGAATCTAAGCAGGCAGAAAATAATTGCTTAGATCTCAACACCAATTTCCTAAATTGAATCAAAGGTGTCAGTATATATATATATATATATATATATATATATATATATATATATATATATATAAAGAGATATAAATAAAGTGAAAACAATAATATACACACCCATAGCATTAAACATGGCTCCCATTTTATACATCATCTCACACACCAAGGAACTCAACCATTGTTTCTATTAAAACTTGTCACATTGAATACATGTAAAAAGAACAGAAATTATGAAGAAAAATTCCAGGTAGTTTTGTGACCAGAGGACACTTAAGAGTTGCTTTTTTTTTTTTTTTGCATGAATCCAAAACTGGACTGGCTTTTTAGGGAAGAGTAATTGTTGTTGTTGTTGTTGGTGGTGGTTAAACCTAAGACCAAATGAAATGGAAGACACAGGCCCAAGTGGAAATCAGGGATAAAAAGTTTCTTTTCCTTTTTTTTTAAGAAGAGGAGAAAATGGCAAGTAAAGCAGTTTCAGAGGATCTATTGTTTCAAGAGAGAGAGAGAGAGAGAGAGGCAGAAATGTATCATGTGATTAAATGGGATTTTTTTCTTCTTCTTTACTTGAACATTTGACAGTTTTAGAAACAGACTTTTTTGTTATTGAAATTATTAAGCAAATTAATGTCCAAGGAAATCAAACAAAACAAAATGTTCACATGATCCCAATGCGAGGCCTTGAGAAATAAAAGGGGGACAGCAAGAGAAGGTGGTGGGGTGAGAAAACAGAGGTGGCAACAAAAAGGGTTGGGGTGTAAACAGAGAAGGTACAAGAAAAAGGAGGGGGTAAACTGAGGGAGGCGGTAGGAGCAAACAGTAAAAGAGAATCAAGAAAAGGGAGTTTGGTGGGAGGGGGTAAATGAGGAAGAGGGTGGTAGGTAAATGAAGGGGAGCAGTATGAAAAAGGGACTAAATGGGACCATCATGATATGATAGTTCTTATTGTCTGCTCTATACTGACATATTGTTAGAGTAGAAACCGGAAACTCTCAGACGTAAGAAAAAAACCTAAAAGAAAGAAACAAGAAACTGGTTTTTCCCCCTCCCTAAAGAAATCTGTGACTTCTGGTGGAAAAGAATAAGTAGTATTCTCACCCAGCCACTTTCTTCTTTTCTGGCAATCTTTTGTCAGAAGTACTCATGCTGGTTTCAGCACTTCGAACCATTGGCGATATTTACTCCTTAATAGCTCATATTCATCTACAACTCCTGCACTTGAGAAAACTTATTTTTTTGGCATAGAAATTATATATATATATATATATATATATTAAAAAATCAAACAAGAACAAAAGGAATATGATTGAAAATTTGGAAGAAAAAATATATTTACTGGTAAACCTTGATTAGTGCTGTTAATTCATTCATAAGTTTTTCAGTACTGTTCAAAACAGCACTGTTCAGGTCTTATCATAATTTAATGCCCCCCCCCCATACTTGGTTACATTAATTTGTACATCAAAATCCGCACTATTCAAGGTATTCCCGTACATAGGAAGCATAATTTAAGGAAGGTCTTTTTTTTTATATAATTAAATGAATAAATTAAGATATGTATTCTTTTTCCTCTAAGATGAAAAAGAAATTCAGAAGAAGAAAAAAAACAAAACAAACAAAACCAGAGGATTTTCTCTTCTCTAAAAGAAAAAAAAAGAAAAAAAAAAGAAGAAAAAGAAAATTAGAAAAAATGAAATCCACCCAGTCAAGTTCTACACGGGGATTGAAAAGCACACAAGAAATATTAGAAATGGGAACACCATTGGATGCAATTCATTTCATCATACAAAAAAAATGGTCATGAACTGTTCCCATTTCTGAAGCAACAGAATTTTACATGTATGATCTTCCATAGCTAATACCGCCAATGGTTCAAAATGTTGAAAATGGCATGGGTCCCTTCGACAAAAGATTACTCATTTTTTTCTCCTCCTGTCTTTCAGATACATTATCCTGTTTGACAATGTTCAGGTCAATGGAGCCTTCACAGATGCACTCTCACATGTAGGCATAGTACCAATCATCCAAGTATACAATATTACCCACACACACACAGACAGACAGACCAACACACATACTCACGGCAATATGCATAAACACGAACCCACTTACACATGCGCTACCAGAAACAAGCGTGCACACACAAACCTATATACAGGAAGGCATACATACAAGCATACGTAGACATGCATGCGATTTGACACAAGCACACAAGATGTCGACAAAACGGTAAGATTTAAGGAACAAAAAGAGGAATAAGCAAGAAAAACGCCAACGATGTAAGGAGTGGAGTTGCCAGATTGGGCTTCAAGGAGGGAAAATTAGAGCTTCATCTCAGAGACTTACCCAACACAGGCATTGGAATAGCATCAAATTTGGAAATCAAGTGAGTCTGGAGGTAGATGATCTATAGCAGCCTCTTCAGGTGGAGGGAGATAATTCTGTTGTTGCTCTTCCTGTTATAGTGTTTCTAACTTTCATTTCAATTCTCTTATGTCTTTTTTTTTTCATTTTAAAATGTCTTATGTTTTAGAGTTTCCAACTCCTACAATTCTAGCATCTACAAACTATTTTATCATTTACTGGTCTTCATTCTGTGGCACAAGTAACTATTTTTACTGATCCTTTGATGTGAAATGTGGCTGAGAGGCCTCGCTCAAGAGGCCAGTATTGAACTTCTACCTTCAGACTTGCCCGACTTCCGAATCTGACGCAATTCCAATGCTTGTGTTAGATAAGTCACAGAGATAAAGCTTGGATTATCTCCCCTCTTGGCCAAACCTGCCAACCCTGGTACAGAGATCACCAGAAAGCAGCCACAAACTAAAATTCTTAGGAGTCCAACACATCAGAGTAGATGAAAGCAATAGTCAAAGTAGTTATGAGGCTTAGAGGTGACAATTCACATAAAGAAGTCACCTTAAGGGAAAAAAAAAGGGGGTTGGGTTAGGGTGAATTGGGGGTTTAATAGACAAGAAAAAAAAAAAATCAGATCAAGGGGTGGGGGACTGGAGGGAAGGAGAAATGTTCTTTGTGGCTAAGGTTTTGCGATAGGTAATTTTTATTTATTACTTTATTTTGTTCATTCTTTTATTCTTTAAAACCAAATGCACATTAGTGTGGCTCATCTGTTGTGTGACTCAATATGCACTTTACGTAGGCCGCCAGTTTTGAAGATCGGAGAGCCAAGAGGGGAAGGGGAAGAGGAAAGTAAGGGGTTCGGGCTGGTAGTTGCCTTTTCATTTAAGGTAAAAGGTTTTTTTTTTTGGCTATTGCACTCGAGTGGGCCTTTCAAACATGTCCATCACCAGAGGCTGCCCTGTGAATTTCACTTTTTTTCCCTTTCCCCCCATTTTTAATAAGAAAAAATTTATTTTCTCTTCCCTTTTATCTTCATTTTCAATAATATATTGTTTTTTTATTTTAAAATTTCAGCCAGTTCTTTTTCGATCATTGGATTCCACAAGTTCAACAGAAGAGGTTTCCAAGGGGGAGGAGTATATCTTTGGAAAGGAGAAGAAAGAATTTAAGAATTTAGTTTCTATGGCTGCAATGTGTAGGTATTACCTATATCAATCGTTCTCCTCACATTTACTCACTCCCGAAACCTCACTCTTGAACCAGGGTTGCCAGATTGGGCCACAAAGGGAGATAATCTGAGCTTTATCTCTGAAGACTAGCCCAACCCAGGCATTGGAATAGTGTCAGATTTGGAAATCGAGCCAGTCTGCAGGCAGAGGTTCATTGTCAGCTTTTCGAGGCTGGTATTGACCCTCTTACTCCAGACTTACTCGATTTCCAAATTTAACACTATTCCAATGCCTGCGTTGGGTAAGTCTGCGGGATGAAGTTCGGATTATCTCTTGTCTCAGCCCAATCTAGCAACCCTGACTTGAACTGGATTGACTGCCACTGCATCATATTTTGTCTTTATTTATTTTTTTTTGTCTTTTCGTGTGCAGATGTCAAAGGTCATTCTTTCCAATATTTCAAGTCTCTTTTTCTTTTTCATTTCTTTTTTTTTTTTCATAATTATGCAGTTCAGTAGGTTGACACTAGTCAGCTGTGGTAGGGCCTCAGGTGCTCCAGCTGGATCTCCAGAGCAATCCGCTGCTCCATCACCTCCTGGAGTTCCTGGTTCAATTCACTGTTGACACGTTCCAGCATCCCGTTCCTCTCTTTATGAGTGTTGATGGCTAACTGCAACTCCCGTTTATCACGGCTTGGTTGCCTGAAAACCAAAAAAAAAAACGTATGAATAATAAGAACATGAGCCACAATGCATACACACCTACAATTAGCAAAGTTTAATGACCTTTCAACTGAATCAAGATGAGGGTAAATCGTAGTCAAAAATGAATAAAAATAGATAACAATATTTCATACGAATAAAAATGAATAAAATTATCGCTTTTTTATTAAAACCAAAACAGATACAACCATTCGAGTCCATTCCAGTCCAGTCCAGGTTAAATTGTGATTGAAAGAACTAAAAATTAGGATTGAATGTAAATAAACAAAAATGAATTAAAATAATTTACTATAAATTGATCCAAGAGACGATGAAAAGTTTTGCTTGGTTTGAAATTAGATTTATTTTCTTTTAAAGGTTCCAAGACTAACTAACCTATTAAGATGCTTGGTGCTTGAATTAAAACATCCCTTCTACAAAAAGATCTATGGGCCATGAACACCTCAGCAGTCATAGAAAACTTGGGATATATACGTCCCAAGTGGATCAAAAGGGTTGAACAAGTTTACAGTGATGAATCTTTAGTTCCCCCATTTATCACCTAAGCCAAACCTGAAAGTGGTTGGATATTTCCCCATTCAAAGTTTTAAAATGGGACATAGGTTGGCCCAAAATTTTGTTTGTTTATTTATGAAGTTAGTTAAAACTAAACAATCCTAAAGCCGTCTAAAAAACGAAAGCGAATTGCTTTTGATAGTATTGTGACAGCTGTGATATCAGCGTGCATTTTCCCCCAAATTGTCAAAATTATTGTATTTTTATTTATTGATTTTAACATTGATGATGTACAGAATAAGTGGTCTGTTTTCTTCTATTAAACATTGTTATAAGAAAGGTAAAAATTCAACAGTTGAGGTTGATGGCAATCACATCAAGAGTTTGAATGAGAATAATCAACATTATACAATACAGGAAATAGCCAACATATGAAAATATCCAAATGAACACTTGAAAATCGTTTGTACAAGCTCAGTTATGTTAGTTGTATAACTTCCACATAAACAAAAAAACTCCTGGCCTGTATTTATATGTTCCTTTTTTGAAGCAAATTGTGATGTGTATTGAAGAGTGGATATTTTGAAATAAAGTGAAATGTAAGGGACTGTGGGGCAAGTAAAATGAACCATCACTGAGCGTACCAAAGGCTGGTATTCTTAGCAAAGAAGGTAATATTGTGTATATGGTTGGATTGGAAGAGAGTCCTTGACTATGACCTCCTTCCAGAAAAGCAAATGATTGATTGGAACAAGTACTGCTCCCAATTAGACCAATTGAATTGTTGCTATTGGACTCGCAATAGCACAATCAGCTCAAACGGCAGATACTTGCGTCAAAAACTTTCCCTTTGTCTGATGATATGAAACTGTCTAAAAAGTGAACTGTTTCATGGTTAGTCACTCAATAGAAACTGTCACATGACCAACATCTTTTGGCAGCATGCTGTGTTGGGGAACGAGTGATCAATTGATTTGTTACTATTCACGCCTTTTGTTGGACAGTGATCACAAAAAATCTGAATTTTCAAAAAGCAAACATGAATGCTGCTGGATACAAACTAAGGGATCAATTTAGCATAAACTTACATTGCAAATAGACATCACCACCAAAAAATCTATGGAGAAGGGTAAAATATATTCTTTCTAGACATGAGGAGTGAATGTAAGAGATTTCAGCTCCATTGGTGTGGCCTGCACATACATAATCAGTCAGCCAGACTAACTTAAACTGTAGAAACCCATGTTGATAGTTTTTAATGATTAAAACTTGATCAAATCATCTCTTCATGAAAGTTACTTGTACTCACTGACCTATTCTGGTGAGGAAATGGAAAAGAATGAAGAGGAAAGAAAAAAAAGAGGGATGACTCACCTGCCGTAATATGAAGATTTCTGACGATCATTACTATTTTCATCATCTTCAGATTTTGTATCTTCTGGAAGCACCTAGAAGAAATAAAAAATAGTCAAGATATGAAGATAAACCAAATAACATTGTTTGAAAGTTAAACATTTTTACTAATATAGAATTCTACCGGGAGGAATAGCTAGAGAGGAAGCAGTCACACCTCGTGAACATATTCTCCAAGAGAATATTCACCTTTTTAACAATTTTCAACTCTTTAGTTCCTTTGTGAATGCTGAATCTCATTTCAGATCAAAAAATCAAAAAAATTAAATGAACATTTTACTTTGTTCCAATTTAAGAAACCAAATAGATTTTTGAGTTAATTGTAAAAAATTTACTGTTTTGATTTCAAATACAAAATAACAATGATATACTTCCTCTAAAACTGTATCTCCTTTTCTGTCTGTATTTCTTAGATGAGGAAATATTTTAAGTTTTGCGCATACTTTTTCCCTCATCTTAGTTCATCTTTTTAACCCGACATTACGGCTGTTGTACCCTACACCCATCTTCAGGTGATGAGGAGGGGTATTTCTAACCATCGAGATGGGTAGGTATCTCAGCTGACTTTTGTCACCCAATGAATGAAAAATTCTGTAGAGATGTCTACCTGTCTTGATGGTCAAAAATACACCCACTCATCACCTGAAAACAGTCATGGGGTACAACGGCCAAAATGCTGTGTTAAAAAAAAATGAATCAAGATGAGGAAAAAAAGTATCTTTCTTGTGACTGATTTTGATCACAAAATAAAAACATGGAATAAATTTCAAATCATTTGGTACATATCCTGGTGCTTTTTTTATGGCACTCACACCAGCCAACTTCAGAACCTGGTTATGTCCCTATATTCTACATTTATAATTTCATGCAAGTGTATTCTTAAACTAGCTGGAGTTTTAGGGTGACTTTTCACGAGTCTCAGAAGACTTAAACATTTAGAGAAAGAGAAATTCTTACCTTTGCTGCTGCTGAGGGAACAGAACTCTCAACAACATCTGGAATGAGGGAAAAAAGAAAGAATTATGAAAGGCACAAAATACAGACAGGTTTTTTTTTCTCTTATCAAACTGGTGGAGGTGTTTCCATGGCCTTGCGTGATCAGTTTTCATTTTTTATTGGCCATTTCTAATCTGATCTGCTACCAAAAAATATTAGCCGCCAACCCCTGATCTAGATGATTCAAGTTTTAGAATTAAACAGGCTTTTTTTTTTTTCATTCAGGACAGGCAATCCATAAAGAATACAAATGTTTTGATTTAAGGGTACAACAATTGTTTTCATTCAAATACAAAAAATTTACAGAATCTCCTCGCCTCAAAGACACATCGCAATTTTGATTTGCATAATTGGAAAAAAAAACAAAAAACAAACAAACAAACAGAAAAAAGGTCTAGTCAGTCACTCGATAGAAACTGTCGTAACCAACATCTTTTGGCAGCAAGCCATATTGGGAGAGATCAATTAAAAAATTAGGGGAAAAAGGGTGATGAACAAATGAGTTACTTCCCTTGAATTTTGATGGGCAATAATTATTTAAAAAACAAAAACAAAAACAAAAAAAACCTCCAAATTTTCAAAAAACAAGCCATATACTGTTAGACAGAAACTACGGGGACAATTTAGAATAAACTTACACTGTAAATTGAACCTCCCCAAATTTTAAGCCCTCTAGCTCTATCGATGTGGCCTCTACGAGTGATAGATATATAGCCTGCAGGTAATCTTAAAAACTGAAGAAACCTATGTTGACAGTTTTGGTTGAAGATTGCTAGTTGAGGTCTCAGGACTTTCATCCGTCTTACCAAGATGCTTTGTGGGTGGCTTAGCCACACCTGGAATGTGACCACTCATTGTCTAAGTCACAGAAGGATCGAATGCGACCGAAATAGATGGTTGATGAGTGTTTGATTATAATAGTCTTGTTGTTAAAAGGATTTACAAGTAAATCTTATGATATATTGCAGTATAACTTCTTCTGTCACTTGAGACCAGGACTTTACTCTTACAAGTTTTTATGACCATTCACTTGGTACGATGCAAATCCACTAAAGGAATACCTCCAATCTAATCACAGTTTAAAGAATACTCAATCAGCTGCTGAATGCACGTAGAAATTTGTCCAAACGAGTTTTGCACATACCAGGAATCAAACCTGGGATGGTATACGTGTGAGGCAGACATGCTAACCATTACACTATTCAAGCGGACTGGCTGGTCGAGTGAATGATACTAATAGTGAATAGCCACGAATCTAAAGCCTGGAAAAAAAGCAAATATCAAATTCTAAGAAACTGACTTACCTGTATCTCCATGTGGTGCAATGGGAGGCAGACCCTAGAAGAAAATAAATTTGAAAGATGAAATATTATTTGAAATAACTTTTTTCTTCTTTCTAAATAAGATGGGATCATCATCCATTACTTCTATCAATGCCATCAAAATTTAAAACGGTCAAATGATTGTTTTACACCTAAAAAATATTCAGATGTAGATAACCAGTAATCATGAAAAGGAAAAATTCTTGAGAGGCAGTTCATTTTGTAAGACTTTTTAGAAATACAAATCCAGAAACATTGAACAACTGAAGCTATCAATGATAGTGAAGGCTTCTATTCTTTTTTTTAATATGCGCATGTGTTTGTTTGTGTGTTCCAGCACTCCTGGCCATACTGTTTTGTCTATAGACTTGAAAACTGGCATCAATAATTCACCAAAGCCCCTCTAAAAATGTTCGATTTTGGGGGAAAAAAACTTTTTGGGGGGCCCGCTTCTGAATCTAGTTTTTTTAAAAAGTCTATTTTAGATGTTTTCCCATAGAAAACCCTAATGATATCAGACAATTTATTCTGACCGTATTTATTCCTCAATGGAATTTTTTTACAGGATTTCAAATTTTGACGCTAGGATTGTTCCATTATTGACTGTGACGGCAAGTTCATCTTTTTATTATAAAACCAGACGATCCATCCAGTCAGCCTTTGAGGGAAAATAAGTGCTATTTGATTTGACCAGAATGAACCTGGATTTTGTACGCATTTGCAAATAAATAAAATTGGGAAACTATTCTATACTTAGCACATGTTAGTTATCTCCCTTGTCATTAGAATGTAGATAGGAGTGAAAGTGAATGCTGACCTACACAACTACTATCAGGTTGCAAATCACCCCCATTTTTTTTTTTTCATTCTTCAAGTTAGCGCATTGTGGGGTACCTCAATTCAATACCTCTGGCTACAATGCACCATTTGAGCTACTTAGCAACAAATACATAAACAAAATCAGTTTTGGTATTATATAGATTAGGGCAGTACCCGTTCAAAGATTGCATGTTTGGAAGGAGCTGGACTTTTCAGTGTGTCGAGAAGCCAACCATAATTGTCATGAGAAATTATTTCCAATCCGTTGTAAGGAACCATGCCTTCAACTGCGCAGTACATGCACACACACACACACAGAGATTTCTCAAATTGCAGTTAGATTTTTGTTTGTTTAATGATAAAACGAAATCAGATAACTACTGAAAAATTAAAACCTAAATCAAGAGAAAATTGATTGGAAAATAAAGAAAATGTTCATACCAATCGATTATAAAATTCCTGAATGGCAAGAGACATTCTCAAAGTAGTGCTTGTGCAGAAGAAAAAAAAATTATCTGACAAAAATTGACATGTTCACTGCATCACGACATGTCCTGTTGTATGTCATGTATTGCCTATGATACACATGTGCCCATACCATAGTTTTATTCAAGGCAATATAAATTGCTACAGCATCGTGCTAGACTCATTTCCTGCTTTGTAGCAATGAGCAGCAGACATGTTTATTTTGTTTTGCTGTAGCAATAAATGTCTTAGGAGAAAGAAAGTGTACATGATTGATTTTTTTTCTCCAGTTATAGCAGACAGACAGTCTTCTTACTTCATGCAAGAGCATTTTAGATTTTCCATAAAGGTGATCCAAATAAACATGGCTGATATGTTTGTTGCTAAGACAGTGTCTGGTCAAATATACTGACACTCATTTTCATAGGTTATCCTAGATAACTTTTCTAAAATCAATCCTGCTATACCAACTTTGAGACAATCTAATCTCTTCTTACCATCTTTGATGTTGACACAATGTTTTGGCTAATTCATTCAATGGCCTACTTCAAGTGTAACATCTAATATCCATAAGGAAAGAGAGTCTCTTATCAATCTCCCTGGCAGTGCTAAACAATAAAAACAGCACCGAACAGAAGTAGACTAACTTATTTACAAACGTTGCAGCAAACGTTTAAATTTTGTTTGATACCATTCTTTTTTGTTTTATTTTGAACCTTCTGAGAAAGAGACTGACAAAAGAGAGATTCTTTCCTTATGGATATTACATATTCCACCTGAAGAGGGCCGTAGTAGGAATTGTCCAAAACGAAAAGAGATTAGATTGTCTAAACAAAAGTTGGTACGTTAATGACTCTTCTCAAAATTATAGCCAATATCAATCTTGAGATTTTAACCATCCATGGCTGATTTAATTCTTTTTTTGAACCCAAGTATTGAATCAGTTCTATCTATAATTCTTGAAAATTTACAGGATTGGGAAAAAAAAAGAAAAAAATCTTCATAGAATTAATGAAACTGAGATAAAAAATTAAAAAAAAAACCCAAAAAAAACAAAAAAAAAAACCAAACAACAAAATAATCTGGTTTGGGATTTCGTTTTTTTTTTTCTGGAGGGTACTTTGGTCTTTACACATTTAATATGATCACTGCCACACACCGCATAGGTGAATCTTGCAGTATATATTACCTCTGACATACATATGCATCCTTTCAGCAGTTTTAAGGCAATATAAATAGCAACTCAGCTTCTATGTTGCAAGCACAGGCATCAGCGCCACTTTTCCAGGGTTTGGTAAAAGGATATATTTCCATGGGGGAAGGAACCAAAACATATATTCGGCGAGGGTTACTATTCATTTCCATAAGATCTAAAATGTCTGATGATTTGCTTACCCTGATTATGCATTATAGTGTTCATAGAGATAATAAAAATTGAAATGCAGTTCATAAACAAAGAGATAAGTTTGGTGAAGATCTGAGAAGAATCTTATTTCTTTCTTTATGATTAGCTGCTCTCAACTTGAGAAAGTTGTCTGCATGTGACACAGATTTTATTCTTTGTTTAATAGTGTAACAAAAATAATTTTTAAAAATTTTGGAATCTTTATTCTTCAGAGATTTCTTATTGAGTAGATTACTTATATTACTTGATAATTGTAAATGAGTAGATGAAATGATTTGTAGTACTTGTAGGGGGGGAGAGGAAATGCACTCCCCTTATGGACGCCCATGGTTGCAATCCACAGCAGAGGAAGTTTCTCCCTCAACTTCCATCACATTCTTCCCAGAACAAATCCCCGCCCCCCAATAAACCATCATAAAGCTTAATTTTCGTCATAAACAACAAATTTGCTATGTCTTAAAGAAACTTGAAACTGATACAAAACCCAGGTAAGAACAACACCAAACTGTTTATTCCTGAACTGAAGGAGGTGTTAAGATACTGTACTTTATTCAATATACTATAAAAAAATAGCAAACAATGTCTGGTGTAGCAATTTTTTTTTTTTATCATTACTGGATGAAGTATTGTAACATTATTTCTATCAAATTTGACTAGTTTGTACTTTCATCTCAATTTTTGAAAGTTTTCATACAACTTTCTATTTGGATCATTGTTTCTATGACAATAAATAAAAGCATGATAGGAAATAAAGAGAAAGTCATTTAGTAAGAATTGAACTCTAAGCCTATTACCACAGGGGCAGTTCTCAGTGAAGGCTTACTTATTTCTCATCAAATGATGACTCGAATTGAAAGTTGTACAAAAATTAAGATGAAAGTAAAAACTAGACAAATTCAATAAAAATAATGTCTGTTAGTGCAATCCTTGAGGATGCTGAACTGAAGTTTGTTAGAAAAACAACTAATTGTAATACTTGTTTGGTTTGTCAAGAATTGGTTAGAGAATTAGCAAAATCTAGATTCAAAGGATATCTGCTGCTGCTGCTGCCACCACCAATAAGAAGAAAAAACAAACAAACTTACCTGTATTTTAGTAGGAATTTCTTAATGACAATAAAGACAACAATCAAGTAAAATTACAATTATTCTTAACCAAGCTTTAGAGATAAGAATATATTTTGTAAGTATAAAAATAATTTAGCAGAAAAGGAAGAAAAATAAAAAAGGTATTTAGAGAACGTTGAGACAAAAAAGAGCTTTTTTGCTAAAATTGTGCCAAAAAACACTTTCTAAAAACGGCTGAACCAATTATTTGATTGCAAGAAGATTTCATTCCAACTTTCACATCCAAAAGCAAATCACATCAAGGATTTTTTCTCTATTGTATATTGGTTCATTCAGACTAATATCCTTATCTTTTTTTTTTTATCACAATGTTTTAGCAGTTGTATTCTCAGGCCATCCTTGGACATTAGTCATATCTGGAATGTTGAATGTTGATCCGAGTAGGAATTAGCTTCTCCTCCCCGTACATATTTTGTCTGAGGTGACATTCATTTTCCTGGATCTGTATTGACCGATGTCAATTGTAAGATTTGAAATTATGTGTTCTTTTTATGTATAAGATCTAGTATTTAAAACATAAATCTAACGCATTATATACTAGGTATGAACAATTTTGAACAAACAATATGTCTCGCGCCTTTCCTTGTGAATTTTTAAAACAGTTGTTCCCAACCAACCTATACATCTTTCTACGTAGCCTCCACATGCTTGCCCGACCCCAATGTCAAACACATGACCTTCTAAGACAGCAGATAAATTCTACCAGATTAGAGTTAGATAATCTGAGGGAAACTGGAAGGTGCATCAAAAAACAAAGACGAGAAAATTAATTCAAATGAACCTCCATATAATAGTTACAACACCTTCTCTTGAAAAAATAAAAAAGCCAGACAGAAAAGAAAAAAGAAAAAAAAAAAAAAAAAAAAAAAAAATGAATATTTTTGGATAAATCTACCAAGTAACTAATTTACTAGCATTTTGTTTTTTCTTACTGCTCATATATATATATATATATATATATATATATATATATATATATATATATATATATATATATATATATATACACACACACACCCACACCATTCAACAGTTTTCAGAGGATTACACACACCAAACAAACAGATTAATTCATCTTATACAGAATAATAAATATGCTAAAGAAAACTGATGGACTATATAGATGACAGGCACCCCAGAATTGATTGAATTGAAAAGGACGCATTTTGACTCTTCACTGGATGACATCACCTCGTACGCCAACAGTCTTACAAACGAAAACAAATATGAATTATTCAATTTATATTTAATCTTGATTTATTTTTCATTATTGGATGGAGTATTGCAATAATATTTTTATCATCAATTTTTACTAGTTTTAACCTTCATCTTATTTTTTTAGTTACTTTTTATCAACTTTGATTTGAACCATAATTCTACGGCAACAAATGCTCATTCCCGCATGTGCTGTTTACTCGTTGTCATAAACATTTAAATGAAGGAAAAAACAAATAAAGATGTAATTTTAATCTATAAGGATTCCTTTTGATTAAATAAAATGCAACATTGTTTCATCAGTAATTAAGATAAAAAAAACAACTAAAAATTAAGATGAAGGTAAAAACTAGTCAAAATTAATAATAGTATTGTATTACAATACTTTTCCCAGTGATAAAAATGAATTGAAATTAAAAATGAATTGAATGAATCTTATTTGTTTATTTTTGTGAGACTGATGACAGAAAAGAGGACTTCATCTGGTGATGAGACAAAAGGCATTCCTCTTCAATTCAATCAATTCTGGGATGCCTGTCATGAGTATTGTCCAAACTGACACCAATATTTAACAGAAAGAAACATTATTGCGAGGTCAATAAATGGTCATTATTTAAAAACCTTCAGGATAAACAGTGAAATGTATTTTTGATTGAATATTTTTCTGGATTGAACATGCTTAGAGAATTATAATCATGAAAAAATAATAAAGCAAGCAGTGGTTGGATTCAAAAAGCTCATCTGATAAATGGAAAGGAAATCATCAAGCAATTGACTTCATCAATGAAGTCATCTAATTGTTTGCAACTGCCTAGGTAAGGATAAATGCAGGCCTTTATGAAATACAAAAACTTAAAATGTACTTCATTCATTAAAAACCTGACTTGTGTAATATAATCCATAGTTTGCTTTACTTATCAAATATAATTAAGGCAGTGTCTGTTCTGAAGTTGCAGGTTTACAGTGTGTGGAGCAGCCTGCCATAATTGTCAGGTAAAATCTTTTGCTCTCTGCCATAAAAAACTAAAGCTTCAAAATATTTTGGTTACTTCTCTTTACTGTTGCCGATTTAGATATTTTGTATCTAAATTTAGATAATCCTAAAAAGATAAAATCAAAGGAGATAATTTATAGAGTATGGAGAAAAAAAATCTAAATCTTCAATTTATTCAATTCTATTAAATTTCTCAAGAACCCATTTTAAAAAACTTTGAACTCGACATTGCACTGCCTTGAGTACTGACTAATATATATCTGGTGAATGTCAACTTCATACAATGGCCAGTTGTTGAGTAATCACGGGACATACACACTGAAAATTGTTCAATTGTAGCTAGATGACCTAAATAATACGTGCTATAAACGAAGTTAAAACAAATGCATCCCTCTTCATGACTGCACTCAGCTTGAAGAAAAAAAACAAAACAAAGCTGCAATTTTAGTACATAATTTTTCGGTTTGAATTTGAATCACTCATAAAAATGTTTGGTTCAAGACAAAGATGAAAGGATAGATGTTCATATAATAAGTTTGAGGATATCAATCCCTTAACTGTAGATAATGGAAATTACAGTCATTGCTGTTCTATAGCTCAACTGCAAATGCCAGGTGTTTCCATCAGTCATACAATAAACCCTACAATGAAGAATAGACATAAGACAATCTTCCTGGTCTTGTGCCGTACTAAAGTAAGCCTTGTAAATATCAAGTATCAACCATCTCCGACTGATATACAATGAAAAACTACAATATTTGATAGCATATAAGAATCTCACCTCATCAAGTTCTGGCCGATGAAGGGCTTGACAACAAAGGTTATATTTACCTCCTGAGACATTTTTTTGGGGAAAAAAAGGTCTTATACACTGTCAAATACATTAAATAACAGAAGTTTTTCTCTTTTAGATAAATTTCACATTAGTAATGATATTTTTTAAATGAAAATATTAGAGTTAGCCAATTGTGTTGTGATTGCTTTTGTTATGCAGTGAGTGCAAAAAGTATCCAATACTTAAAAAAAAAAAAAGTCTATTACAACGTACTCATACACCTTTAAAATTGAACCACAGATTTCTGACTTTCATACAGAACTTTTCAAATTTTCAGTACTTTTATTTTTTATTTTTCTCTGGTCAAAATTCTGTCAATTTTAAAGCTGTATAAGAATGTTAAAATGAACTTTTTGAAACACATCAGATAGTTTTTGCATTCCCTGAATAGATTAGGCAGAGGAATTATATCATTTTCTATATCACTACAATAGAAAATGGTCAAAAAAAAAAAGGACAGATTTTTGCCAATGTCTTTTAGAAAGCAAGGAAGCAATGCCTACATTGGAATGGAAAGATATTCCAAAAAGAGGAATTTACAGTAAGCTCATTGTTAGAAGCTGTTATTTGGCAAGAATCCCAACACCACTGTGCACTGGTGGTAGTAATAATGTTGCCACCCACAAATAAGGGCTTATAAAAGAAAAAAAAAAAAAAAGAGTGAGAAAGTTCCGGCTAGACAAACACCAGCAGTAGCGCCAAGACTCTTACCCCAGTCTGTCGCAAATCAAGTGAAGCACATCGACGATGTTTCTCAACCATGGGAGCCTGCAACTCAATATGGGACACATTGGATGCAGAGTCCCCAAGATTCAGGGACTCGGTGGAGTTGAATTCTCCAGTTGTAAAGTCCGTAAATCGGAAGATCTTTTCTGCTTGCATACCACCAAAACCAGGTAATAAAGGTTCGCCTTTTCTAGGGACCTGGTAAAGAATGGGTCCAGTTGATTAGAAACAGAATTAACAATTGACTTATCGCAATTATTTCAGCCAAATGCCCCACTCAGATGAAATTAAAATCATAATATAGTAAACCCTCCCTATTACGAATTTCAGCTTTATTGAACACGTGGATCCATCTGAACTGACTCCAGATTTACCAAAGTTCTTTAAATGTGGTGAATGTATGGACCATAATGAACTTTCTTCTTATTTACCAAACAAAGTTCTTTAAATGGGGTGAACGCATGGACCATAATGAACTTTCTTATTTACCAAATGAAGTTTGATGAAGGCGAGAACCTATCAACAATCTCGCACATGCCAAGACTAATGGGATACGTTGGTGAGAAAGAATTCTGGCATGCATATGAGTGGTTACAGCATAGTCTCTTTGGATACTCCTTCACGTCAGGACGTTTTTTGTGCTTGGAGTATTGCGTTTTTACATGCATTTCTGCCCTAACGTCTAAATGTAGTATTCCTATGTCTACTCTTTCAGGAAAGTGCAAGAGGAATATGTTGCCTCTGGATATGAAGCTGGAAAGTAAGGTAAAAAAAAAGGGGGGGGGGGCCAAACAGCCTTTGGATCTACCAAATGACGTTCATCAAACGCGTCGAACTACCAAACTTATTTCTCATTTACCAAACAAGGGGCAACCATCGGGTATAACAGACTTTCTGTTTTAATGATTGCCCCTTCCATCCAATTAGTATGTTATGACAAGGGTTTACTGTAACATAAGAATCACTTGTAGTATTCCAGTAATACTAAATAATTAACAGTAAATAATGACGTGAAGATATAGGTGGCCTAACAGTTATCAGCACAGAAAGTGAAATTATCAAATAGAGTTCAAACTCCACTGAGACAGTTTGTGTTCACTTTGCACTGATACTCTTGGGAAAGGCATAAATTCATCTCTTCTCATCCCCCTCCCCCACCAAAGCTACAAATAAATACCATGGAAGACGAGGTTCTTAAATTTGGTTGGTAACCAGTTTAAGATATGAACTCTCAATTCAGACCTGGAAAGTCCAACCCCTTGTCTAGTATGGTGAGAGGCCAGCAACAGACAGAGTTGGGACAGTGTTGGGACAGTGTTTCTGAAATGTGATTAACAGGGCTCAGGTGAAGCGTTGATGGACCTTACTAGTCGGAGTCAATTGTTTTAAGTTATTCAAGTAAAATAACAGAATAAAAATAGACAGAAGGAATAATAGGACCATTGTCTCCACCTACCTATGATACCTCAAATACAAGTGAGAGATTAGTCACACTATGAAATCCATCATATGACTAAGGTGATCAATTAAAAAAATTTTCAAAAAGTGTTAATCGATGAATAAGTTACATCTCTTGCCTTTAGTTGGGCAGTAATTACTAAAAAAAGGCTAAATTTTAAAAAAAAAAAGATGTTTTTTTTTTATCGGGCACAAAATAAGGGACCAATTTTGCATGAACTTGCATCACAATTTGCCCCATTTTCTAAAAACCTATTAAAGGGGTGGGTATTTGAAAAAAGAAGAAAAAACTTTTTTCAAGACATAGGGAGTAAATGTTCAAATTTTCATCCCTCTAGCTCCATTGGTGCAACCTGTGTAAGTGATACATATATAGCTTGCCAGATCAGCTTGAAAATTCAAGAAACCTTTGTTGACAGTTTTGGTTGGTGGTTTTTGAAGTGGCAGATTTATTGGGACAGAACATGGAATCAGTGAACATGATTCTAAGTTGAAGCAATTCACTTTTACATGAATATATTTTTAAAAGTCATGAATCTATTTCTGCCTATCCAGTCTCATTGTCAGATATCTTGACAGAGGTTTTGCCTTATCACTACAATTTACTTAAAAATGAGTGGATGTATGAACGCTTGGGGAAAAATACTTCACCATAGCCACCTTACCAACCCAGAGAGAAGCAGCAAAGATTTGTTACTGCCATTCTCAACCTTGACAAGGTTCAATCGAATCTAATCAAATGTGGTCTTTATGATGATGCACAATTAATTAACCCCTGCAAAGTCTAACCAACGAGTTCTCAACCTTTTTTGCATCATCGCCCACTTTAACATGGAAAATGTTTTTTTTCACTGCCCACCTTTATAGTGAATATTCAAAAGGATGCCAGCAATGGCTGAAACCAGCAGCTACCGAGTAGGACATTGGGAAGGTAAGCAAAATCAACTTCTTCGCTTCTATAGATTGAGATAAGAAATTCAGTATACTTTGATGACACTACAAGCTTTGTTTGCTATGAAGTTGATACCATATTTTGGCATCATTGTCATTTCGTAATTATTAATTCTCCCTGCACATTGAAGTCCAAGTGGTTGATTGTGAAGATGAACGGGTTGTTATACCAAACTGGAACAGACAATGTGATGATATTTTGTAATTGGTGTACCATGCAGTCATGCAATGATTGCAAATAGTTGCAATAGATTATTATATCTTCATCAACTAATTCATATTTCAAGCTATTCATACATTGAAATTCGTTGAGTTGACCTCTGTAAAGGTTCATCTTATACAGCACCAATTTAGAAATGAAGGAAATGATGGACACTTTGATTTGATAAGCGTCTTTTGCAATAACGTATCAAGATTTGGTGAATATGTTGCGATGGAAAATGATGTCAGGTTTAGCAGAAAATCAGAGATGTAGATAGTGGAGAGTTTTTAAAAGATTCTATGATTGTGTCAAGCAATCCAACAAAACAAACAGCACGGTTGCCGCTTGAGAACGATCCAACTTCAGTAGGATACAAAAGCCTCACATTGTCATCATCATTATCAGGGCACAATTGATGGAGAATTTGATCCGACAGAGATTTCGATTTTAATCTTTTCACTGTCTTATTAGAGCCTATCATTGATATTTTTGGCCACAAAATGCTGTTGGTGAGCCACATAGTGAACCTTTGAAACAGGATGGGAAATTTTTAGTTTTAAAAAGAAGAGAAACTTTTGTATCCACCTACCAATGGGATATTATGTTCATTTTAAAATAGCTTCAATAATTTTGAGTCAGGCAGTAATTGAACAAAAAACAACATATCCTCATAGGGTCGAAGATTTTCATTGAAAAACTGAACATATATACCATCATCAAGCATTGACTGTGGACTTATCCACTAGTATGGAAAATTTAGTACACAGGAGATGAAGAATGAGTTGATGCTTGACGTTGGTGGCCATTTTATCTATTTGCTGATTAAAGAATCATTACAAAGAGAAGTTGTCCTGATAATGGTGTTTGGCATTTTCTGAATTACAGTCAAGAAAACTTTCTTTATCTGGTCGAAGTAATGTTTCTCCTATAGTGTGGTACTTACTGGCCTTCGCGATCAGTATTGCAACATTGTATGGTGCAATCATGCCGTTATCTTACTGTGTATTTGCCTTCTGAAATACCATGATCAAAGTTTTCTGCTTTTCAATTGAGGCCTCAAGTTGCAAGAAATATGATGAATGTTTGTCCTTCTGGTCAGCAGACAAATGATACATCAAGCATGAAGGTTTCATAGCCTGGTTTCCTCAAGTTTTGTTGCACAGAGGACACATAGGTAATTCTCTGTCCCGAGGAGAAGCAATAATCCCATAATTGGAGGCACGGGGATATTTAAAAATCATACAATAATAAGTGAAAATAGCAAGAACAGTAGTTAACAAAATTTCAATTGTCTACAAATTCAAAAGCCAATTGAAATACATCATTTATAACCTGCATGAAAGATTTGTGCATGGTGAAAATTTTCACTGAGTTATATTTTTACTCAGGGCATGTCTTCAGTTATCAACTAACATTAGAATACAAAAGAGTTGTAATCACTCGGCAACCCCGTACTATCCAACAATTACAAATTGACAGAATCTACATGAGCATGCATACTGCATAACTGTGAACATGACCTATAACTCTAACTGGCAATATTTCAAGAGTGATAGACATTTGTGTGTGTGTATATATATATATATATATATATATATATATATATTACACATTACATGCATACCTACATGAACATTTACACATTTCTCCACACAGATACATAATGAGCTATATCAGTGATGCATGGTAAATTATCAATAGAAAATGGTGCTGCTGACTTTTTTTTTTTTTACTGTCAATTACAGACTTTAATCCCATACAACACATCAAAATTTCAAAATGCTAACCATTTTCTGCATAGTTGCTCATGGCCGACCAAAAAGTCAAAAATTACATAGTTTGAGAAACCCTGAATTAACCTATTGAAAGGTGCTTAATGCCTGAATTAAAATGTCCCAGGAGACTTTCTAAAAGAGATCTATAGAGCAGCAGTATTTTTTATCTCTGTAATAGGTCAATGAAATATTTCAATGCAAAAACTATATTTGCCACTTTTTAATCAAATATTAGGATGCAAAAACAATACCCGATACATATTGATCATATATTTTGATGCAAAAACTATACAGGCCACTTAATTCTACTATTTCTCAATCATTTATGAAACGAGTGTCAGGGAGTTTGCTTACGTTTGAGAACTAGTGGTGACAGAGAAAAAAAAAAAAAATCATTATCTTCAGAGTCATAGAAACTTTGGCACATATGTGTCCCAGGTGTCTTGAAAGGGTGTCCATAAAATATTTAGACTTTAACAAGATAATCCTTCTCTTCATTGTGCCGGCAAAAAATAAGATGGTAATACAATTTAGACAGGTTCAGGTCATATTGGTGCTGCTATGTCCGCAATATATCAAGTGAATCTTGGGGAAGGCCTATTTCAACGACAGATGTTAAAAAGCTGCTGCTGCTGATGATAAACTGTAAATATTTCTAATTTTAGAATGAATTAAACAAGATTCAAAATAGATTGACATCACGAAGACTGAACTCAAAGCATTGATATCTAGCTTAACTGGTTAGTCACTCAATAGACACTGTCATGTAACCAAAGTCTTAGCATGCTGTGTATGGGGTGATCAATTAAAAAATCAGACAAAGGAGTGATGAATGAATGTTACTTTTCTTGACTGATTTAGCATAAACGTACATTCCAAATTAACCCCCACCAAAGTTTTTCCTCGACATAAGGAGTAGATATTCAAATTTCAGCACTAACTCTATTTGTACAGTCCATATGAATAATATATACATAACTAGCCAGCCCGAATTAGAAACTGGAGAAACCCATGGTGACAGTTTTGGTTTACAGTTTCTAACAAAGCTACCAGGAATTAGAAGTAGATAAACTTAACTGAGTTAAACAAGGAAGTCTGAAAACATCAGATATGAAAATGAAGAACTTATAGTTTGAAAGCATCATAAAATTGGCATAAAATACAGTTCTGTTACATGATTTCAAGAGCAAGATTAGGGAATCAATTGAAAAACTGCAGCCATCAAAGACGGCTTTCTTTTATATATGCCTTTGTTTGTTTGCGTATATGTTCCAGTACTTCTGATGGTACTGCTTTGTCTACAACCTTGAAAATTAGCATCAATACTCCATTGGACCCCTTCTAAAATGTTTTTATTTCTATTTTTGGGAAAAAAAAAAAATTGGGGACCTTTTTTTAGGCCCTATTCGACGGGGTTAATAATAACTAGATTCTCCAGTATCTATATGTTTCTATTACTCTATTTCATGTTTTCCACTGGAAAACGCCAGTGATATCATAAAAAAGTTATTCTGACCATATTCATTCTTCGATGGGGAACTATTCCAAATTTTGATTTCATTTTTAGCAACGAAAAATGATTATCAAACGGAAAAATACCCCACAGATATAACCTCAAATACTTAAAGCATAAATGAACACGATAAGAAAGATCCTAAAACAAATGCAACCAGGAAACTGAGAATAAAAAATATGAAAGAAAAAGAAATTGATAACAGAGAATCAACAGTCTACTATGAAAAGATGGTACAAGGACATGATGTTGAGAGTATTCAGGTAGAAGATTGTAGATAAATGATGCATCTCATTAAGATCATCTCAGGTGTTGGGCAAAAGGGGGCAGTTGGGGGGTGGCAAAATTACCTCTGGTTTATAATGCCTGTTACATGCTGGGAAAGGGCATATTTATTAATTAATAATTTTGCCTCCTCCCAAGATATAGTGGAACTGCCTCTCCCTTCCGGGGTACCGTCTTCTCTCCACCCCACCGGCGCTGAGAGCCCTTATTACACCACTGATAAGAAGAACTGGTTGTTGGTTGAACATAAGTACAAAATGTCACTCGAAACCACTGCAGCTTTGCAAGAAGTGGAATGTATTTATAAGGGAGTAATTTAAGAATGTACATACATCTTTGGGAGATATCCGTGGGGGCACTGCTGGAGGTGGTAACAATACTGAGGCGCCTATAAAGAAAAAAAAAAAAAAAGCAACACATTATCAAAGAATTCAATTAAAAGGTGACTCATAAAATGCAGGACATGGCAGGGTTAATATAGAAGAATAAGGAAAGGATACTTCAGCAAATTATGAAGATGATACAATTAGAATAAATTTTGGTGAGGCCGTAGTGCATATCCAGAGAATACAATGTGGATTTAGAGCAGTGAAATAAAAAGCAAAAACAAAAAAAAAAAAGGTGGATAAGTAAAAAGCAACAATAGACATATAAGTAGCTTGGTTTCATGCACCAGTGAACAAACAACAACAACAATTAACAGCTTTGAAACATGCGATGTTATACGAGTGCTAAAAAATATGGCTGCAAATAAAGAGAACTAAAAAATGCCATTCTATTATTTTACCTTTGTGTTGCAGATTGAGGTGCACAATGGCAAAGCGATTACCAGTAGGGAAAATGGAATCGGTGCATCAAGTTTGAGTTTCGGCCGACGCTGCTTACGTTCACTCTGCACTAATGCCCTTGCCAAAGGCATGAATCCATTTCTCTCTCCTTCCCCGACTATAGGTAAATAGCAGGACAGTTGGAGCTCTTTAGTTTTGTAATGTGGAGCTAGCATCTCCATCCCACAGAACCTACTTGCTACTGAAACAATACAGCTCGATGCTCCACAAGGAATAAACATATTGCAGATTGAACTTGATGATATGGGGGGGGGGATGTATTGAATCAGAGAATCTATAGGGGTAAAAATGGGCCTAAAAAGTAGAAGAATTTACAGCTCTAAATTATACAGGAAGAAAAAAAAAAAAGAAAAAGAAAAAAAAGTTAATTTCAAAACAGCAAATGAATTTAGTCCCCTCAAAACTAAGGTGCTTAATGTCAGAATTTAAATGTCCCAGGAGACTTCGAAAAGATCTGCGGGTCAGAGTAACGCCCATAAATGAGTACACACTACCACTTTTTCTTCTAAACCAAACATTTTCCTATTTTTGGTGGAACATTACGCAATCAGAAAAATATTATCAGGTATTATTCATGACCAAAAACTAGAGCATTCTATATTTTCTTTTGAAAAACAGTGTTATTGGGGTGTATTCATTTATGATTTATATATTTATCTCCCAGCAGTCCAAGCAACCACAGGATATATATGTCCCTGTAGTCCCAAAAGAGTTAAACCAGATCTAAGGAAGCTCAGATTATAAGTCACAATCAGCATTAAGATTACTGATATAATAAAAATTTTTTAAAAAATCAATCTCATGGAATAAGTATTTTTTGATTCAGGAAATTAAAGAATCCAGAATAATCTGAAAATTGTGTCTTTTGTAGCTATCTTATTAATTGAAGTTAGAAGAAAAAAACGCATCACAGTGAAGCAGAGGCTTCCACCGGCTACAAGACCTTTTCCTGTAACCATTGTGGAAAGGCTATTCTCTCCTGTGTCAGCCTCATCAGTCACCGGAGGGCCTGTAACTGACATGGAAAACCCATCATAAATCTTTGTTCACAAAGCATAGCCATGATTACATGAAGTTATTTCTCTATTACGTGGTTGCTATACCAAAAGAATGCTTCCAGCACTGGACTTAGGATCAGAGTACTTTTACCCCTGCCATTCATAATTTCAGTGACATGTGTTGGTAAAAATGTCTGGAACTTGTAATACATTAATTTTAGTATAATGACTTTATGTCACTGATAAGAAAGATTGTAGAAAATTATCGACTAAAAAATTTCGATATTTTATACCTATTGTTAATTTCGATATTTTATATCTAAATGTAGATGAATATCTAGATAAAAAATCTTTTTGATTTTCAGATTTCTTGAGAACAGCTAATCCAAAAAACTTCCAACTTGAAACTGCACTGCCTTGTATAACGACTAATATATTTGGTGAATGTTAACTTCATACGAAGCCAGTTTCTGAGTAAGGCAGTGCATATAAGCACACAGAGATTGCTTCAATTGTAGTTAGATTAAGGCAGTACCTGTCCCAAAGGTGCATCTTCGGAAGGGGCTAGACTTTAGAGGGTGTGGAGCATCCTGCCAGAATTACGTGAAATAATTTTCTGTCTGTCGTATGAAACCGCAGCTTCAAATTATTTCAGTTACTTAGATTTAGAGATAAAATATCGAAATCTAGATCTATTGCCCATTCAGATATTTCATATCTATGTTTAGATGTTAGATTATAGATAAAAGATATTTTTTATTATTCAAATTCATTTTCATTAGACTTCTTGATATCTGTTGATCCAAAATACTTCCAACTTGATTCTGCTCTGCTTCGTGTGGTAAGTAATATATTTACGGCCAATATCAACTTCGTACGATGACAAGTGGTTGAGTTATCTTAGCATATATACACACAGATTTCTTCAATTGTAGTAAGATGACACCACCACCACCACTACTACTACCACCGCCACCACCACCACTCATCCTCCCAATAATTTTGCTGAGAGAAGATTTCAAACCAATGGCTGGCAGCACAAATAACACTAAAACATTTATTTAGTTATAATAGCAAGATGTTAGTCAAAAGTTAAACTAATGTTAATAATTGTTAGTTGTGAATTTGTGCAGATACACAACCCAAAATTCTGAAAGAGTTTTTCTGAATTAATGAAACTCATACATGACGACATACAAAAGAATATGTTCTTTTAAACCATATTGACAGAAAATGAGCAGGAGTTAAGAAGAGAAGAGGAAGAAAAAAAAAAAAAACAGCTGAAGATTAAGGTGGGGGACACATTGGCCCAGAGGACTGAGTCTAAAAGATTGACCTCAAGTACAGACAGATACGAATAGGTCAAAATGTAAAAGATTGAACGGTCACTTATGCTTATACAAGTTTTCAAAAACAGTTAGCTATAAAATGGCTACTTCGGTTTAACTTAACATGGTTTCTTTGACTTGAAATAGAATTTTTTTCTTGTACAGTTGTTTTGATTAACTTTTGAGGTGCAACCATGTCTTTTCAAAATTTTTTTTTTTCTTCACATAATATAAAATGAAATTCTTTCTGTAAAATAAATATTAAAACAAATTACATTGTTTCTTCTGTTTGAAAATAAAATTGTTTTTTCATCATATGATTGTTTTGCCTTGCTTTTTTAAAATAAAATCTTTCGTAATAAATAAACTCATAGTCCTATGCCCCCCCCCAACACTGACCAATGTCATAGCAATTATCATACCCCCCACCCAAAGCCCTATGTTGTCAGCCATTTTTACTCAAGTTAAACAGAAGTAGCCATTTCAATGCTAACTTTTTTCAAAAAGCCATATATAAGCAAAAATAACCAATTGAGCATTTTTAAATATCTGTGTAAAATTTAAAATTCCTTTTACACTATGTGCATTTAGCATGTGGGATGGTGTGCATATCATCACTTACAAAACCCTCTGAATAAAAAAAAAAACTTATGCTTGTTCTTACGAGATGGATATCCAAGGTATTGACAGACATTAACAGGCTCAATCAATGACGTTGATAATTCAGTTGATTCAGAATATACACAACCATTTGAAGCAGAAGAGCCATACAATCAACCCAGCATAATAATGGTGGAATTTGTGATTCTGATCTATTCTAAGGGCGAAAATCTTGCTGATAAAATAATCTTTTACCCACCGTTTAAATCTATGGATTCTTCAACTGAAATAAATTCATTATTTTTTTTTTTCTCAAAAATTGTTTCATAGAAATCCAAATATATTTGAATCTTTCAACAAGTATCAACTGGTAATAATAAAAATGAATTGGTCAGAGAAGAGCTAAATGAATAATATGACATTACACTCAAAACTGGAAGTGCCAAAGAGGTTCAAATATTTTCTGCCTGAGTTTTTTTTTTAGAAGCAGGATTATTATTATTCATAAGCGTTTTCGGATGGTTTTCCTCATTCTAGTTCATCTTTTGAACACATCTTCATGTGGTATCTTGAACTGGAGATTTCTCAGAACACAGAGGCAGTCGCCATCCAAGCGTGAGGGTGGAAGGAGGTCATTCTGCTGTCTAATTTCAGGTGGAAGCAATTCCTAGGTCAGAATGATGTTGACTCTTTTTTATGAGTTGGTGCCACTGAAGAAGCCGTAGGGTACAATGGCCAGAAAGTAGCATTCAAAAGATGAACCTAAGATGAGAACAACATTCCGCGAACACTTATAGATAAGGTTCAAATATTGTTTAAGAAACTTTTAAAGCTTAGCGTAACTTGAATGGTAGGATATAGTGGTAGTGTAGCCAACATTTGGTTGTGACAAAAAAGTGTCTTCACTAGTGTGTAGGGTTAGAGGAACTAGTAGTTTAATAACGGTTAATGATGAAACTAACAGGATTAGTAAATTAGGCTTGGATGATTTTCAAAATTTTGACCTACCCACATCACTTTTGAGCTTAAGGTCGACAGATACACTTCGTCCATGTGACTGGTGGACGGGTCGTGGGGGAAGTCTGGGGGGTCCAATTTGTGCTCCCGCAGTGGCTGGAGTGTCAGGGGTTGCTGTTGGCTGGACTGTGGTCGGAGCGGCTGTTGTGTTGACAGTAGCCATGGTCCCTGTAGGCCCCTTTTCAGGGCCATTATTGTTGGTCATCACTTCCCCACCACCTGTGACATGGGCTGGAGGGGGCTGCAGGTGCCCAGGTCCAGCAACTGGGGGAAACAGGGCATATTTAGCCGGCTCAAATAGCAAACAATCAGCCACTCATTCACCATTCGTTCAGATTGTTCTTTAATATTTCACATAAAACAATGAATAAGATAAAAACCTTCAAGTTCTGTCTGAATTTTTGTGATGAGGAATATATGTATTTGGATTGGACTATTGTCCCACTCCTGCTCTTTTCTATATTCACAAAGTTAAGGCTGTTGTACCCTCAGGCCTTCTTCAGGTGTTTGTGGTTTTCAGTAGCGCTTATGCATGGGTGTTCATTGACATTTTTTAAGGGCCCCAAAAGAAGATATTGTGTGTGTGTGTGGGGGGGAGGGGAAATATACTCAGAATATAGTCGCGAATAATAATAGCATCTTGTGATAAGTTTAATTAAAGTTGGGTTTATATAAGACGATCATACAGCAATATTATCCTTTATTGACTATAAGTTCTAACTTTTGAACCCTTTTGCCTCAAGCCAAATCCAGGACCCCCTAGTGGACATGTGTGCTCACGGAATCTTGAGTCGAGCACCTTACCTCCATTCAATCGAGGGGTTGGCTGAAAAGAGATATAGAAATAAGAGGGTTCAATAATAAATGCACACCCCCGTATAGATAGCGTAATGAGATCCCCACAGAGTGAAGTGGGGAAAGGGATGGGGGCTTGGCTTGACTTGATTCTGAGGGCGCTACCGCATATGTCGAAAACCCTGAAGAAGGCCAGGAGGCTCAACGATTGAAACATTGTGAATATTGAGTTAACCAAAATGCGGACAATAATCCGAGTGTATCTATGTATAACCTTCAAATTGTCTAGAAAATGATGATTTTAATAGAATGAGGCCACAATCCAAGTTGTTAACAATTCACCAAGTGCTGATGATAACAACAAATAATCTTAAGCAGATATAGACACACAATTCGCAACATGCATTACATACATTTTGTAGTAGACAACATACTGTATTCGAGAGCATATAAGAATTCAACCCCTTATTTTAGCATTTTAGCAGGGGCTACTAAGGAACCAGCCTGAAAGTCAGACCATTGATGAGCTAATTCTTTTCTTGTGTGAAGATCTAGCAAGGGCAGTGTTGCTAACTCTATTTTAAAGTTTACTCCTGAATTTGAATCAAAAAACATCTTAGAAAACCTAGAAACAATTAGATTCTGTAGATATATATCTAAAATCTAAAAAGTATATTGCAATGACAAATGTAGGGCTGGACAAAAAGGGGATTTACTTTTTTAGCCTTTTATGGGGTGGGTAAAAAGGGGTGGGTACCTCTTAAATGCTGACGAATACGGTATTAATCCACATGCAAAGTTAACATTTAACTATGTTGCCAAGACAATTCATAATGAAGGACCTTATTTTAATGGATAAAGATGGTTTTGTCTTAAATCCCAAAGCTATTAAATGAAAATTTAGAACATTTGTCCCCTACCACAAATAGAGAAATAATCTACTAGAAATTCATTCAGAAAAAAAAAGTTTTTCCTTAAAATAATTTAAAATTCAGCATGGACATTTTTTTTTCTTTTTATTAAAGCTATATGACCCTGCACGTCGAATCAGGTAATAAGCTGCAGGGGTCAGTTTTAAGCTACAGCTGAGAATTGCTAGTGCAGGTCATTTTTGGCGATTTTCTGATTTTTTCAAAAATGGCTCCATAAGTATTACACGTAACCATTCTCAATGAAAATAATAATGTTTAATAATCCACAACATGTTTTAATGACGTTTTTCTGAGACCATATCACTAGAAATTCTAGTATACTTTCAACATCAATTTTCTAAAAATTCGCACAAGTACCTGAAATTAAATGTTCAATATCTTTGCAACCACAGAAGCTATCAAGGTAGGGAAAGTACCAAAACGAAGCTCAAGATGTGTAGTATATGAATCCAGCCTCATCTAAAGAGACCCTAAATGGTACCTGATTTGATGCGTGGGGTCACATACATGAACACAGATTTAAAATGATCTTAGGTCATCAAATATTCTGCTGCAATTTCAAACTATGGAGAAGCAAAAAGCATTCATATTTTTCCTTCGGTCAAAAATTTCTACTTGTATTTCTGAGGGAAAGTATTGTTACTACAGGGTGTCCCCAAAATAATGCCAGATCACAGCTATCTGCTGGTCTATTGTCTGTGGCTATGATCAAAAATCAAATAGATATTTCATTAGTTATATACTCCATTATTCAATGGGTCAATGCAATAAGTTACTGAAAATACCATCATATGACAATGTTTGAATAGACTGCCAAAACAGAGGGAGAGATCAGCTTCTAACTCAGGCATTACTCTACGGATCCCCTGTACTATTCAAATCCTTCAGACAAGAAGCCTAATCATTGTTATTTTAATTACGTTGAAAGATGAGGATGCTAGTCATAAAGAATCAATAAATAATAAAACCCAACAAAATTAATATTTGCCTTTTCAAAAAGTGAAATTAGCATCTACCTGAAACAGGTGAAGGTAAGTAGACCACTGATTCTGACTGTGGCGTGCATGCCCCACTAGGGGGCAATTAGATAATATTGGGATGCAATTTGAAATTGGGGTATGAAGAGCGAAAAACATTCTGTGGCTCAGAACTAAGTAGTGTTAAAGTTTAACTGAATAATTCCTCATTATACAATACCAGTAATTGTTTATTCCACTTTATATTTGATAGTAACTAAAGCTGAACTGTGAGGTATAGAGGTAATTGCGTTGTTATTACAAAATTATTACTAAATTTTAGTAAGTGCCTAGAAGTTCACACATCAGTATTTTTTTTTTCTTCAAAAAATTAGTTTCTTTGCAGATATTTATCCACTTGAAAGGAGTAGTGTTAACAGAATGGTTAGTCAGTATTCACATTACATATAATCAAATTAATTTTTCCAAGGTAGGGGGGGGGGGCAAATTTTTTTGAGCTGTCGAGAGTGGGGCAAAAAAGGTTAGAACCACTAAAGTAGACTACGGGCATTCAGGGTTATAATGTGGGTGCTGGGCCAAAGAAAGTCAACCCCCATTATAATCAAGCCAAGATAATCAGGATTAGATTTAGTTATTTTGGAACTAGATTGATATATTGGGGCCCATCACCCACCCACGTTATATAATGAACTGTGTTATTACGAGGGAAGACCTATATCCGTTTTATGTAAAGGCAATGGTATTTGATTATTATTGTCCCAATCTTGACGGAACTTAGTGGCTCAATTTCTCAGCAGGAACACAAAATACTAGGTTGTTACATATGAAATGTCATAGCAAGACTAGAGATGATCTAAGCAACAGAAGTTGGTAAATATTTAATCAAAATACAACCCATTCGGAGATATAATCTTTCTCCAAAATGATCTGCCAGCTCTATAAAATTCTCAAGTTTACAAATCACCAAATCAGTAAAAGCATAAAATACAGCTTCTTCATTATTGAACCTAAAATCAAGGATATGAAGTTCAAAATGTCTGTAAAGGTGTTATCTTGTAAGAGAAATGTCAAATGAATAGGGAGAATATTTCAAGACTTCCTATTCCAATTCTCTGAGTTTAGAGGTGCTCAGCAGAGAGGTTTAGTGTCAAGCACTGTCATGGAGCATTTCATTCAATTCATGTGGGACCCCTTTTTCCAACTTTTTAATCTTCCTTCTTGCTTTGAGATAATGTGATATGGTTGCTATTGAAGTCCAAGTCTCCACCAAAAACCATTTACATTAGTAAATCTTTCACTTTTAGCAGTGCCAGATTAACTTTATAGCAAATGCAGCACTTTCGAGAGACCCACGCTAAATGCTTGCAAACAAAAATCAATTCCGATTCAGTGATTCTGAATTTGCTTTTCAACAATATCACTATATCACCCTGACCTATTTGTGCGGGGTTGACTGTACGCACATCAAACTTCACTTTAATACTTCATCGCTGGAGGGTTTATTTTGCGTACATGGCCCTGCTGTCTAAAGAACCTATAATCTTTGTTTATGATGCCAGGCTACCCCTTCATAACATGCTACAGGCCCTGCACTAGTTTAATACGGTGCTAGCTTTTAGCATTATTTTCTATTAAGTTAAAAAAACAACAAAAACATTTCACGTGTAACAACCTAATATTTCCTGTATGGCAATCAAATCAGAAGCTGTTACATGATCAATGTCTTTTGGCAGCATGACATCTGGAGGGGGGGGATATATCGAAAAATTGGGAAAGGGGGGGTATCAACGAATAAGTTACCTCGCTCACTTTTGCTGAATCACTAAAAAATTTAATAAGGAGTAAATGTTAAGTTTTACCTCCATTGCTGCGGCCTTGCACACGTGATATATACATAACCAGACCAGCTTAAAAACTGAAGAAACCTATAGTGACAGTTTTGGTTAATGGTTTCTAAAACAATTATACATTAAGAAGTTTTGTACAAAGATCCCTTCTTATATCTTGAAAAGATTCTGTATCATTCCAAGAGTTGTTTGGAAGACTGAACTCGTTTGTTGCCCTTCTTCAGGAGAACAATCCGTAAGGAAAAAGAGGGATCTTTTTTGGTAAAAAGAGGTGACTAACTAAAAAGAAATGTCTGCCAAACATACTTCAACAAGCTCAGTTCAATCAAACTAAATCCAAGCTTTTAACTGCTTCTATTGACAGGAGATAGACAGAAATGGTAGTCCCTGGTGGAAAAAAACAAAAAAACACTTCCTATTCACTGATGTATAAAGCAATTATAAAATTAAGCATTAAATAATCACTTAGAATTTATGTCTTTTGCATAAAAAAAATCCAAATAATTTGCTTGAAAATCTCCTAAGTTAATGAAAAGAGTTTTATTATCATGGCACTGAAAAGATATGATATACAAATTTTATTTACAGCAGAAAGTAATTGCTAGAAATTGGCCTAAAATTAGTCATTGCCAGTCATGGAGGAAGGAGCTGTGAGCGGTATAATGGTTAACAATGTGGATGATGGAAACTCAAGACTGTAACTGGACTTCATAATAATGCCCTTGAGAAAGACATGTCCATCATTTCCCCCCGAGCTATGGGTAGAGTAGCCGGGGAAGACGGGACTTTCTAACTGTGGGAAGCAACAAGTTGAGAAGGACAACTCTAAATTCAAAAAATCATAAAGAAAGCAGCAGAAACTATTCCACCATCTATCCCAAGAAGAGTTTAAAGCAGTGGAAAGTTACGGTCACCCACATCCTAAGGGGGTAAGACATTGACCAAACAAGGAAATGCATCATCTGGAAGCAATGAAGACTAGAAACAAACATGCCCACCAAGTACAGCATTAAGAATAATCAGAAAGTGATCTACTGTTGTATGTAAAGAAAAATAAATGAGGAAAAAAGAGGCCACGAGTTAAAATATTTTCAAGGAATGATAATATTGAAAAATGACAGAGGGTGAAAAATTCAGCAAACAAGACTGTCAAGCAGAAGAATAAGAGATTAAACAGATGGAATGTATATAATGGCAGTACTTCCTATCCCTGCCATACATTAATATCTTAATACAAAAACTATCCCTGCCACACATTAATGTAACATCTTAATGCAAGAACTATTCCTACCACACGTTGATGAAATATTTTGATGCAAAAACTATCCCTGCCGCTTCTGCTAGTTCTCGAATGTTGATGAAATGTGTGGCAGGGACTTTGTTTATGTTTGAGAACTCGTAGTATCAGAGAGTGGCAGGGATAAAAAGTACCAACCTCTTCGGGGCATTCCAGCAGTCATAGAAACCTT